>PVKS010025943.1:0-29241 GCA_004027875.1 Aplodontia rufa | reverse complement strand
ACCAGGGGCAACATGAGAAACTAAGTGAAATTGATTCTCTCTCTCTCTCTCTCTCTCTCTTCCTCTCTCTTAAAAAAAAAAAAATGTCAGTTGCAGAACATTTCCAACAGCCAAAAACCATCATATTCCTTTGCAGGTTGTTCCTGTGCTCTCCCCAGCCATTGATCTTGTATTTATCTCTTAATTTGCCTGTTATTTCTAGTAAACTGTAGCAGCATTCTTTTAAATAACTTTTTAAAAACATACCTTGAAACAACTTTTTATAGTTACTTTAAAAAAATTAAACGTGCTTTCTTGCAAAATGCTTATTTTTATATATGATTTATATATCTGAGTAAGGGCTTGCCTTTTTTTTTTTTTTTTTTTTTTTAAATAGAGTCAGTTTTATTTAGTTTGTCATGTGGCTTCTGTTGCTCTGACACTTTGTTGCACACATGTTGCTGGGGTTCGAACTGTGTCCTCTAGCATGCCAGGCAAGGGCTGTAACCGCTCCAGCCTCCTTTCTTTTGTTTTTAATAAGGGGGTATTCTAAAGGCAGGACATAGTAGGAATAAATATGTATGTCTCTGGATTAGAAGGATTAAGCATTGATAGGAAATTTTGATCTTTTTTATTCTTTTATAATCATGAAGTAGGAGCACACAGTAGATTTTAGGTTTATGAATAAGAATCATCAACTCAGCCAGGCATGGTGGCACATGGCTGTAATTCTAGCACTTGGGAGACTGAGCAGGAGGATTGCAAGTTTGGTGCCAGCATTGGCAATTTAGCAAGACCCTGTCTCAAAATAAAAAAAGAACTGGGGACATAGTTCAGTGGTAGTAAGCTTACCTGGATTCAACCTCCAGTACTGCACCTGCCCTCACCCCACCCACCCCCATGCCAAAAAAAATTGAGAAGTGTATGTCTGGATCAGGTATGAATTTCATGTATGTAGTATGTGATTTAGAATACTAGTACTTGGTATCTATTATAATTCTAGCAATTTATTTTGTTCTGTGATATTATTGATAGTTTCAAACATTTAAAATATACACACTTTTATATGCATACTATACCTGTGTGTGTCATTCCCGATCCTGAAGAATAATCAATTTAAAAATTTTTATTACTTTATAACATCACATTTGTATACCTGCAATTTCATAAGACATAGTTGTTTTGAATCTCCGTGGAATTTGTTATTCATATTTGTAAACACATCTATTTTTTACATAGGTTTTAGAATCATGTTTTTCTATGTGGTCCTTGTGAATGTTGGATAAAAGCAAGAATCTGCTACAAATCTAATTTGATAGTTCTAATGACTATTTACACTTGTTCTATTTAAAGTTGTATTTCTATTAATGGTTACAAAGTTTAGGTAATAGGAATTAATTCAGTACTAAAATGTTGTAGCTTCTCAGCTGGTTTTAGAAATTCATTTGATGGTTTGTACTTCCGTTAGATATTGGTCTTTTTACAGTTGACATTTTGGTATGGAAGAAACATGAATAGTTAATTACTTTTAAGTTTTATAGCGTGTAAATAGGGTATGTACAATAATTAGGTATTCCTGTGGAGACAGAGTACAGGGACATTATTAACTTATGTAAGTCAATGATTTGGGGAAGGGAAGAGTTTGGTTGCTGTTTCTGTAAGTTAGATCTAAGGTGAAGGGTTGGTGTAGGATCATGACAAAAGAAAGTCTCCAGCGACATCTCAAAGGAAGAAAAGGTAGAGTGGCAGGAAAGGCAGTTTTCTTATAAACCAGAAAAAAAATTTGTTGTTGTTGTTGTTGTTGGGAGGGGGCTGCTTGGAATTGAACCCAGAGCCTTGCATATTCTAAGCAGGAACTATATCACTGAGCAGTACTACTAGCCCCTTGAAATTCTTTCAGTGGCAGAAAAACTGTTAATAGGTTAAATGTACTTTTCAATAGGAATTTTTAAAAACTAAATGTAACTTTATATGCATAGTTTTTTGATCTTTCAAAGTTTGCCTTTTACAGTTTGAGGAAAAGTAGGATTAAGATTAATACTGAGAGGCAACCATGATGATCAGCGGGCCCCCCCCCCCCGCCCCGTCTTTTTGAAGCTCCTTCCCCAGCACTAATACATGCCCAATCTCTTTGTTCCTCCTGATTTGTACTCCTGCGGATGGCGGGGTAGGCTCGTGTGTGCAAACACTGGTTATTTGTTGTTCTTTTATCTCTTCCCATATTACCATTTCTCCTAGATTCTGCCTTTTCTGATATTATTTTATTGTGCTTATTCCATCTTCAGGTTCCGTTTGAGACCAAGACCTGGCTTTTTTTTTTTTTTTCTTCGAGTGAGAGAAAGAGCAATTTTACTTATTTTTTCTTCTGACCTTTATTTCCCTGTCATTTAGTACGTGGGGTTTGAACCCAGGTCCTCACAAATGCCAGGCAAGCACTCCAACCAGTGAGCCACACCACTCTAGCTCTGATTCTCCAGGCAGGTCTAACCTGGGTAGACGATCTCCATCTTTTTTTCCCTCTAACTCTGAAAAATGTTTCCAGAGGTACCAGGTTTATGTTTCCTTGTCAAGTATGTTTATTATATTCCTATACCTTCTAAATTGATCAGTTTTGTTTTGTTTTAGAGAAGAAGGAGAGAATTAACTTTATTTTTTCATCTATGGCCTTTGTTCTCCAACACTTAATTGTGGATATGGTGCTAGGGTTTGAACCCTGGTCTTCGTGCATGCCAGGCAAGCTCCAGCCCCATGGATTAGTCTCCCCCACCCCCCAAGGGTTCAGGACCTTGCACATGCTAGGCAAGCACTCTATCATTGAGCTAAATCCCCCTGCCCCCCCCCCATGGATTAGTTTTTACTCTAAAGTTTCTGAACTCTGATTTCTTATTCACTTTTCTGAAACTAATATAGTTGCCAACACAACCATGTGCGTGCTCTCAAGATGATTTTGTTTTCTACATTTCCAGTGTGTAATTTTGATAAATAGTATGGAAAACAGCTACACAAAGGACCCCAGTGTCTAAATAGGTTCTGATGATAATTTAAGTGGTTAATTAAATCATATTATGAAATAGTTCATTACAATATAAAGAATATCATGCAAATGGATGATCATTTCTTATTACCAGTATTTAATAATCTGAGCAATAACAGAAAATGTTTCAGCTAAGGGAATGGACATCCAGAGGTCTCAAGTTATTATCCCAGTTAGATTTATCACTTTTAATTTTCTAAGAAAGTTGCATTTTATTCATCTTTATCATGGTTCTTTTCCACCTCACTCATTAAAGCTTACAGTTGTTAACCAGCAGTGCTTTGGGATGCTCACCTTGAATGTTTTGCACAGTTTTTGCATCTCATTATTTGTTGGTAAGATGGCCCACGGGGTCAGTAACATTGCTTAGTTTCTTATAAACATTCAAAATGCTTTTCTTACAAAGAAAAAAAGGGTTTAAGAGAAAATGCAGGTTAAATAGAACACATACAGAGTCCTGGCTCTTCAAGCCCGAATTTTTTTAAAAAACATGTTTCATTTTTAATTATACTATTTTTGAGATTGCAAAAGTTTATATAGTATGTATATATTTATAACACTAAATTATAAAATTTTAAGCGTTTTATTTATATTTTTAGTTGCACAAACAGCTACTTTAAAGGTCATAAACTCTTAGAAAAATAGGTAGCATTGTGATAGGCAGCTTTTTTGTTTCTGGATATTATATCTGAAATTCCAAATACTGATCATCTTATCCTTATTTCTGATTTTGCCCTACTGCTATCTGGTTGGCTGTCTTTAAGATTAACCAACTTTGCTCAAATCATTCCCAGATAACATTTGAAAGAAATTAATCCAAGTTCAAATTGAAGAAATTTTAGTTGAGCTACTGTTAATAGCTTTGGTTAAATTTAAATCTTAAATTTCTTAGATAAGTTACTAATTTCCACATGCACGTTACATATACTTTAATAAAAGCATATGTAAAATACCTTTCTGTTTGTGGAATGAAAGTGTTATGTGTTACTCTATCCCTGCACTGTATGTTTTAATGCCAGCTTGCTCTTATGTCATAGCTGCTGTTGAGAGTCAGGGTGCATTCATGCTAAAATGAAGACTTATGAAAGAGGAGAGGAGAGTGTGGAGTACTGTGTAGTGAGTTAACTGCTGTATAGTTGTACCAAGACTTAGTGAACATACATCTGAAAATGTCCAGTGGTTCAGCTCTTCTCTCCTGTGAACTAACAGCCAGATTATTTGTAATTTCCCATGCTATTTAAAACAGGGTTCTCATGTATCAGCCATCTTCTGTAAGGGTGCCCAGTGTGACTGCGGTTGATCCTGCTGCTATTCCGCCTTCATTAACAGACTACTCAGTACCATTCCACCACACGCCAATATCAAGCATGTCATCAGACTTGCCAGGTATGTGGAGAGTTTTTGTTTTGTGTTCTTTTTATTTTAATTAAATTTTATTTATTTATAACTGTAACTAGTGGAGCAAATAAATTTTGAAATTTTAAATATAAGTGATAAATTTAAAGCCTTCATGTAAAAATAGTATGTATTTTACATCATATTCAGTTGTTATTGTAACTACCAACCAATCAGTAGATTTCTAATGATAGGGAATATAGGAGAATAGTAGGAAAATTTTATAGACTGTGTATTCCTTTGTAGAGAATTTGTACTTAGACTTTTTGGTTTATTTATGATAGAAGTTTTCCAATTTAGGACGAGTATTTTCTCATACTCTTCTTTGGGTAGCCTATGCTTTCTCAGTAGCCTATTAGAACTCCCTAGTATACTGATATAGTTTGCCTACCAGCTATGCCCTGTGGTTCTCCCCCACCGAAAAGGATGTATTTCTGTAGAGTGGACCTTAATGTTTGGTGTTATCTTTTATATGTGTAATAACTGAACATTTAAAAAATTGAAGGTTGCTGAACTTAATATCACACCTCCTGCAACCAAGGGCATATTATAAAATACAAATGTTTCTCCCTTGACTCTTCTTCATTCTTTCCATAATCGTTGCTTTTGCCTAGATTTTTGTCAGTCAAAATTAGAATTAGTGCCTCTAATATTCATGACTCCTTTTCTCTGAAGGCCCTTTTAGTGGAATACAATTCTTCCTCCTGATACTAATTTTCTAGAATTGCGAAGTTGATTTCAACATGTGGTTTATTTTTCTTCTTCCCTTTTATTTTAAGCATACAAAGTGCTTATTTTGTTGGGCAAAATTTGTGTTACTGGAACAGTTGAGAGCTGTGTTATTTAGCCCAGCATAATTGTACCACTTAAAATTTTATTTGAATACAATTTAGTGGAAATTTTTTTTAGTGGAAATGAGTAAATTAAATGTAGCATGCCTCAAAAAGAGCATTTTTTTTTTTAAAAGAGAGAGGGACAGAGAGACAGAGAAAGAGAGAAAGAACTTTATTTAGTTTTTCACATGGCTTTAGTTGCTCCAACACTTAGTTGTGTACCTGGTGCTGGGGTTTGGTTGGACCCGGGTCCTCGGGCTTGCCAAGCAAGCACAGAAACTGCTGAGCCACCAATCCAGCCCCAAAAAGAGCATTTTTTAAAAATACTTTTTGTTTGTTAAATGTGTTTACCTAATGTATAATTTGGGAATTGGTATCTTTTTAAAAGTTTTTTGTAAAACAGCTAGCATCACTTAATTTGTTGTGTTAAAGGCTGGTGTTAAGGTATGGTAAGGGTTTAAGGCCCATGACAAAGATGGAAACTCAAATATTCTTAATTCCTAAGGGTCAACTTAGCCTTGCGTTAGCTAGGTTGAGGAGGATCCCTGTATCATCTTAGATTGTGTTACAAATAAGCATTCAGTCAAAAAAAGGTCCTGTTTCCTTAATACCTTGAATTGAAAATTAATCCTGATTAAAAAAAATGTAGTGAACATTTCTGTTAATTGAAGGGTCTTTGTCCATTTAGCAGTAGTATAGACAACAATTACAATCACTTGCCCTCCTAGTTTTTAAATAAATGTGTATCTGGATGAATTTTTTTTAACTTGGGGAGAATTTACATTATTTCAAAATTTGAATTTTAAGGTGAGATTTTATGTCTTTTAAAAAATGTGTGGATTTGAGAAAATAATAAAATATGTCTGATCTACGTATTTGGTAAAATGTATTCCAAACTGATACTGAGGAAATAATACTAAAATATAGGACTGATATTTAGTCAGTACAAACCAGTAATCTGGTTGCTGAAATGTTGAAGCTTTCTTATCCTTGATAAACTAAATAAATAGGTTCAGTTATCTTTCAGAAGAATTGTTAGTTTATTGTCCAGTGCGAATTATGTAGCAGTTATTACATCTAAATAGTTTAATTTTTACTTTGGTTTTATTGTTGATGTATTTAATAATTAATAGTCACTTTTTATTTTTATGTATAATTTCTATGTAATTAATGTACAGTGAGTATTTATAAATTAAATAATTCTATAATTAAAATATTAAAGAGAACGCAAAAAATGGAGAAATTACAAAGTTTTAATACATTTCTTAACATTCCTTCTAAACATCAAAAATATGAATCTTCTGAATCTGCAGGAATACAAAGAAGAAATGATATTAATAATGAACTGCAGCTTGGAACATCTTCTGATACTGTACAACAATGAATGTAAAATAAAACATTATTTTGTATTAATGGAATGGAAAGCAGCTTGATTATTACAAGAAAACGATAATGACTGCCTTATACGAATGGTGCTCAAAAGTTGTGTCATTAAAATTTGAAAGTACTAAACCTTTACGTATTTCATCACGTAGTAATCATGTTTTGTGAAACTTTATGGCTCAAGAAAAGGAAAAGTGTTTTGTCATCATTGAGGGGAAAACAGTTTCACTTAATGAAGCATTTAAATTTCAAGTTGCAATCTTATCAGTGTTAAAGCAGAACCGTTTACAATGTACTTTCAGAAGTTTTTATAGTACTTATTTATTAGTTAAAAATAATAGAGATCAGGCTGGAGTGGTAGCTCAGTGGTTGCAGCGCTTGCCTGGCATGCACAAGGATGTGGGTTCAAACCCATGTCAGAGCAACAAAAGTCACAGGAAAAACTGAGTAAAATTGATTCCCTTAAAAAAAGAAAAGAAAAGATAATTTTCAACCAGAAACTACTTAAGAGGGCAAAAAATATATCAGTATAAGTCACATTATGTAACCCTAATGACATTAGGGTTACATAAAGAAATAACACTGCTAAACTTACAATAAAACAATTTTGTAAAATTTTAATCAGTATCAATGAAACTTTATTTCATATGAGTTTAAATCTCCTTAAAATGTAAAAATACGAGAGAGAGAGAGAGAGTGTGTGTGTGTGTGTGCGCGCACACTCATGTTTTGAATTGAACACGGGGCCTTTCTGCATGCTAGGCAAGTGCAAAGTGCTCTACCTCTAAGCTACATCCCTGGCCCTTCCCCCACCCCTTTTTTTTGTTGTTGTTGTTCAAATTTTAATTTTTTTTATTTTGAGATTATCTCACTGAGTTGCCCAGGCTGGTCTTAAACTTGGGAGCTTTGAGCCTCAACCTTCCAAAGTAGCTGAGATTACAATTGAGTGCCACTGCACCTTACTAAAATACAACATTCTGATGATAGGCTAGCTTCTGATTAGAAGGAATAAATGTGAAATGTTCTTTCAGCCTTCATTAAGTGTTTAAGACAAAATGGTTTCACTGAGAAATATCCATATTAAAACCTTATTGAATTTTGTATTAACAGCACCTGTGTGATGCTTAGAAAAGAATCTAGAGTTTCAGCTGTATTTTTTTTTTTTTAAAATGTCTAGGTATTTTATTATGGCATTGTATAAGTCACCATATTTCAGTTTTCTTTGTATAGGGTATATCAAAGTATATAGATCAAGTAAATCTTTTTTTTTTAAAGAGAGAGAGAAACAATTTTTATTCAGTTTTTCATATGGCTTTCGTTGCTCCAAGACTTTGTTGCGTACGTGGTGCTAGGGTTTGAACTCATACACTCGCACATGCCGGGCAAGCGCCCTAACCACTGAGCCATCACTCCAGCCCCCAGATCAAGTAAATCTTAAATCTTTTCTAAATAGACTTTATATTTGCTGGCACGCAAAAATCATCAAAGAGAAAAGGTGGATATTGAAATAATTAAAAGAGGTAGAATCTTTGGTCCTCAGTGGGCATCCTCTAGTGTTGATAGGAGCTGCAGAAGAGAAAAAGAATGGTATATCAAGCCTGTGAATTAATTCAAATTGAACTTATGAAATGGGAGAAGTTAAAAGTTTAGAAAAAGTTAAGTTAAAGTTTAGAAAATGAGCAATTTTGAGAGATTTGGTTTCAGTATATAATATTCCATCAGAGATGTCAATACTTTCTTTAATTTTATTTAAAAAAAAAGTTTCAGTTGTTAAAATGGCCTGAGTAATAAACATTAAAAGTGATAGAATATGTAAACTAAAAAATCTGTCAAAAAGTAGAAACTTTAAAAATTAGGAAAATGTTAGACTACTTGAAGCAAAAGAAAAGTTAATACAAAATAGACTAATTAAATAATATTTCAATGAACCTTTGTGACTTAATAATAGAAATATTACTATATAATGCTCTCGGAAGGTATGTAGATTTAGGCTAAATTTGAATTCTGCTCAGAAGCAGAAGATTTACTGAACAGTGTCATGAATGTGAAGAGAAGTGCTCTGCTACTGAGATGAGTCACTTTCTGACTTCAGCTTAATGGGGAAATCATTGGAAATAGCCTTTCTGATTTTCTTTGTCCGTTGTTGGCTCAAACTGCTGTATCATATAGCTAGTGAGGCATATGAAATGACCTATTACAGCAACATTTTTTTTTTAAAGGACAGTGAGAGAGAGAGAATCAATTTTTATTGAGTTTTTCACATGGCTTTCATTGCTCCAACACTTCGTTGTGTACGTGGGTGCTGGGGTTTGAACCCGTGTACTTGTGATTGCCAGGCAAGTGCCGTAACCGCTGAGCTACCGCTCCAGCCCCTACAGCAACATTTTTTAAAAAAGCTTTAGGAATTGTTTTATTTTAGATGTCTGGTGGTATAGTTTGTATCATGTGATGTGCTTGAAATATATTTCCAGATTATAAGGGAGTAAATATACTTTAAATTTTTTGAGTCAAAATTATTCATAGAGGGTATAAAATAGATTAAAAATAATTCTCACTCAAGTCTCCATTTTGAGTAATAGTATATATTTTATCATACTTTCACTCTGTGTGGTTGCCACATTTGGGGTGACATTGAATGCCAGCATATAAAGATTCAAGAAATTAAGTAGACCCTTGTCTTAATGACTGTACCTAGCATGATTTCTTTTTTATTTTTGAAATAATTAAAAAGAATTTAAGTTACACAGAGAGGCCTAGGGAAACAGACTTGGAAGTTTGTTACTTCTCAGATCTGAAGTTTTATTATGACTATTACTTTAATCCGTTAAAACAATATTGATAGTCAACCTTTTCTACATCCTTGTTTCTAAAACATTATTGGAGACTCCCAGTTCTTTGATTTAGACCTCAATAAACCTTTAACTTTTGCTTGTTGGTCAGCAGCAGTTACCAACTGCTTGCTTTGTATGGAGTGTGGTACTGTACAATACTCCTTTTTTTAAAGAGAGGGATAGAGAGAGAATCTCTTTTATTTTAGTTTTTCATGTGGCTTTCTTTGCTCCGATACTTTGTTGTGTATGTGGTGCTGTGATTCAAACCACATCCTTGCACATGCCAGGCAAGCGTCGTAACCTCTGAGCCATCACTCCAGCCCCCCTATGTGCTACTCTTCGTGTGGAAACAGGGACAGAAAGCTACCAAGAAAATAGACATCTGTCTAAGAAGTAATATTTTAGATGCACCTCAATGTATATTTCTGAAAAATAAATGTGAAGTATCTTAAGAGACCAAGTATTTTTTTTTTTTTGTCTGAAGATCATTGTCATTTTTGTTGCCTCTCACTGTGTTAAGTGACAAGGAAAAACATGATTAGTCCTACTTCTGGAAATTTTTAGACTGCCACCTTTGAGATATTGGGAGATGGGTTTTCCAGTTGATTTGTCAGGTTTTTATACACATTAACTATCATGTGGATATCACTGATATGTGATAAGATATAGAACTCCCCATGGCAGAGTGGTAAGCATTTAAACAATTACTTTGTTATTTATGAAAAGTACAAAATCATTTTGGAAAATTAAGAACTAGTCTCCAAAGTATGAGTCAACTATTAACAAAGCATTTTTGTTTTAGGTTTGGATTTTCTTTCCCTTATTCCAGTTGATCCCCAGGTATGTATCCTGAATTTAAGCAACTAATTTGTATTTTGATTGTTATATCACACTAACTAAAAATGACCAGTTGCATAAAATCAGGACAGTGAACTCTCAGTTATTTACATTGTTGGAAAGAAAATATTGTATAAATATTTCACAATTTTATTTGGCAAAATAAAGTTACTATTTTTCAATTTATAATTTTCTGTCCTTGATACATAAATTTTTAATCATTTTATTGAGCTTAATCAGTTGGCATTTCTTAGAAGCTTTTGATTAGAATGAATGGAAACAGTGCTAGGTGGCTGGAGGTCAAGTCTTTACAGGTAAAGTTTTATATATAAAAACTTTTCTTTATACATAAACAACAGTTAAAAGTGGTTAAATAGATTTGACTCACTTATTCTCCATTGTTTGAAGGACAAATACAGACATTAGGGAAACCGCAGTTAAAATACAATATCCCTACTTTCTCTGTCAAAGATAAGAAGTTCTAGCAACCCAGAGTTCCAACCTTCAGACCCTGCAGTGAATATATATATTCCACTGACAGGCTTAGAGCAGAGGAAGAATAGGGAAGGAAACAGATTTTGAGAGCAGGTATGGTGAGTCATGGGGCAAAGGAAGAACCATGGACCCTGCTTCATGTGCTGCTTAGAATCAGCTAACTGTAGGTCTGGTATGAGTCTCCTGTCTGTAATCAATCTGAACACACAAAGAGCGCTACAAATTTGGGCCCAAGGTAATGTGCAGTTTGAGGAATTTCTTGTCACCCTTAGTTGACTTTGTTGCATTAGTAGATTCTATAGCAAATTTATCTATTTTTCTAGGAAGTGGATTTTTCAGGCTTAAAGGTCACCAATTTTTATGAACAGTCTTTTAGAACAAATGATCTTGGAATCTGAGTTTTTTAGTTTCGTAGCTCTGTTTGGCATAGTTAGAAGTGGGCTGATTTGGTAAGTTGGTGGGGGAGTGAGGTGGTGCCTACTTCACCTCCGTACTGTTCCTCAATACCTGTTGTCCTTGTTCAGATTCACAAATAAGGGTTAGAAGTAAAATGGCTACAACCTAAGTATAAGAATTCAAGGCATGGAGTACATTGAAGGTGGGACTATATCATCCACTCATTGTATAAATAAGGCTGCATATGGACAAACTTAGGACAATGTTTTACTAAATATTTATTTTGCTAAAGTCATTGCTGTTATTTCATAATATATTCTACAATGATTATTTAAATGTTTTTTACCATGAGGCAGTAAAAACCAGCCTGAAAGGTAGCAAGAATAAAATTGTGAGTTTCTGGGCTTTTCTTCCAGATTTTATCCTTTTAGTAATTTTTTTTTTTTAGAAGCTAGAAATTGATTTGATTTTACAGAAAAAATTTTAATATCTGATGATTCAACCATCTTCAGAGCTTCTTAGAAGCTTTTTAAAAGAACTTTTTCCCCCTTATAATGTCCCTTGAATCTCCTTGTGTGAGGTATTCATTTTATTGACGAATCAAGAGTTTTGCATCCAAAATATTAAATAACTTACTATGTTGAAAGGCAGCCTGAATTTTAGATGTTGCTTCTCTTTTGACTGGCAGCTTAAATCTGGTGCTATTATGCCCATTTTATTTATGGGCTTTGAAGATCATGTAGTCTAAACAGCTTCAGTTTCAAATTACTATTTCATAATTCAGTGGTTCTAAGGATAAGTTGAATGATACATGGAATGGATAATATCAATTAGATATCCTTACTGATCTTTCTGGCTGCATATAGACAAACTTAGGATAATATTTTACTAAATATTTATTTTGCTAAAGTCATTGCTGCTATTTCATAATATATTCTACAGTGATTATTTAAATGTTTATGCCTTGTTTCTCTTCACTCTTCTTGGTTAGTCTTTTAGACTACTTTGGGGAATTAGCAGCATGTATGGTTAGGTAACTTGAAATATGAACACTTGAGAGGGATGTCAAGCAAGCATCTTAAGATTAGATGTCTTGTAAGATTTATTCCAAAATTTTGTGATTATATGATACGATTCCCTGTTTGAGCATCTGTTGGTCGATAACTACCATGTCATCTCCATTTTAGAATGACTCTTGGCATTCTTATAACACAAGTATTATGTGTACAAAATAGTCCAATATCTTTATTCAGCTGGTCACTGAGTATTGATAAAGGGAGTCTGCATGATACTAAATTTTGTTGAACTTTTCAGTATTTTTGCATAATAATGTGAAAATAAGTACTTACTAACTTTTTATAGTGTGATTTAAGCCCTATCTAAATATACTTAGTGACCAGTTATTTTTGAGATTAAGTATGAGTCATAATTGTGAGGCCAGTGGTTAATACTAAATGGCTTCATTTATTGTTGACATTGCTTGTAGTTTTACTTCTGTATATGGTCAACAAACAAGTTCCATATGTTTTGAGAGAATCAGGAATATGGAGCATTCACTAAAGAATGTAAAGTAGCTAAATTCCTGCCATCTTCCACCCAAAGTTGTGAGGTTTGGAGGTATTTTAAAATCCCAGGGCGATTTAAATATGTGACTATCACTTGTGCATATCTAACAATTTCTAGTCTTTGTTTAAAACCAATGTAGCCTCTTCCTCATCGGCATCATTGTTTGTTTCAAGCAGTACTGTCCTCCTATGTTTTTGGATAGTCTCACCTCATCCCTAACAGCAAGCAGTACGTCCGTCACCACCACCAGCCCCCATGAAAGCAGTACTCATGTTAGTTCATCCAGCAGCAGAAGTGAGACAGGGGTCATAACCAGCAGTGGAAGTAACATTCCTGACATCATCTCATTGGATTAAAGGAGGACTCATTTGATTCTGGGAATCATTCATCAAAACTGCTCTTTCTTGGATCTCTGGTCCATGGATGCTATTTTTATTTTTTGGCAATTTGATATTTATTGAAACGTCAGATGGATTCTTTTGCTTTCTGAGAGATGAACACAGATGACTGAAGCAAGAACCAAATGACACACGAGGACTTTTCTTACTCATGCTGTACACTAAGCATCAGATACATTTCAGCCATACGGTGTCGTCTTAAGCAGTGGAGTTCAATTTCATACATTACTGGATGGATTCTACAACTCAGTTTAAGGTTTTTTTTTTTTGTTATAATAAACAGCAATAAAAATTATGTAAATATTTAAACTTTTTTAATTAAAAAGGATGTAATCACTGATTCTAGAATGACGGCAACTTCTGTTTAATCCAATGTGAAAGAAAAAATATATGGAAAAAAGTCGTGTTTGCTGAATGAGTCTTTCCCATGGAGATTTATTCTATTTTGTTGAAGTAATGAAGTTTTGATACATGGCCAAAGCTTGGGTTCCACTATTTTTCTTGCAGTTTCACTCTTCATGACTCCATCAAAGAAAATGGTCTTTGTGTTGTTCATTTTTCCCCAGTTGTCGTTTACACTTTGACACTGTTTGCTAGTGAATGCAGAAGTAGTTCTGGGATTTGGCTGCTCCTTATTAGTGATTATGTCTAAGAACACGATGCAGATTCTGCCCTGACATAATGTATTATTTTTGGTAATTATATATATTCTCATTCTAGAGTTTCCTATGAATTTAGGGCTTGCCTTCTTAAGAAATTCTATGCAGCCTTTGAATGAAATGTTTTTGAGGCAAGGTGTGGCAGGAAAGTTCATCAAGTTTTTCTTTGCAATGTCTAGAGATAATTGATGGTTTGGAGACAGTGGAAGAATGGGCTTAGGGGAGGCGGAAATAAAAAATTCATTTAAGAACTTAATTTCATCATTGATTTTATAGGAAAATATTTAAATCTTTGTTGAAACTTTCCAGTTTAGAGGCACAGACATAGAAATTGTGTTTTAGGTCTCTGATCATATTTCTTGCTAATATAATTTGTCTCAGCAATGATTTTCAAATATATGGAAAAGACAATAGTGAGGGAAGAGGACAGCATCAGATTTCTTTTTCCTTTTTTACAGTCTTTCTTGCAACCACAAAAGATGAAATAAAATGAGAAATGTTTGAATTGAAGTGAGGAAGAGTTTGGGAGAAGGACATGAAGTCCACTTCAGGTCTCACTCCATGGTGCCCCGAAACATTCCCCCATGGCCCTACTGGGTGCACTTTGAAAATCACTCCTGTCATTTGTTTGAATTTAAATCACTAAGAAACTGTGGTTTCCTTGTAGAAAAACTGTTTATAATCCAAGTTTTATAGTTTGCTTCATTTGGCTTCTTAAAACTATTTGAGTTCTCAAGGAATTAGCACTTGCTTGATGTTTTAGCTTTCTTTCCCTAGACTTTGTTCACTTTAAAACAAAACTGTTCTTGTAACAGCTAATCTGACTAATTTCTCAAGCAGAAGTGCCCAGATGAGAGCTCCCCATTTGGCAGTTACAATGGGGACATATTACTTGAGAATTGGTGCAACTCCAGGAGCTCCCTGCTTGGGGTTTTTTTTTTTTTTTTCAATACTTCCTTCTCACGCTTTCGTGTCCTTCATGTGCTCCTTTTGTATTGATTTAATGTGTGATTTTCCACATTATATCTTCTTTGGCTCCATCATCCACTTATTTAATGTAGTATCCCTTTGTGAAAGCTGCATGTTGTAGCAAAACCAACCATGACTCTTGCAGCAGTAGTTGCACCTTAGCCATTTGATTTCAATCCAGATTGTTTTTTGTTTTGTTTTGTCTTGTCTGCATACAGAGAATTTCTTCTTGCTAGGATTTTATTTATTATATCTAAGTACAGATATAATTTCTGTTAACCCTGTAATCAGAAAAAGAACCTGATTTGTGTGGTATAATTTGTTAATAAAAAAATGATGCACATTTGTTACCATTTTGTGACCCTTTAGATTCTCAGAGATTCATTTTCTCCAGTTTCATCAGCCAAGTTTTACAAAGTAATGAAAATAGTAATCGAAGTTAGATAGTGTATTTGATTCTTGTAACTGATACCTCTGCTTTTGTAGTTGTGATGTTTCTTTGTCACTCTTGTATGTGAACAGTTTTAGTGTTCAGTTTTGGTGCTTTACACTGAAATTATGTATACATTTTTATTTTATCTCAGGCAACTAACACTTTTTAAAATAGACTTTTTATAGATTTCTTTTCCTTATCCCTTTGGCACTATGACAACATCATCATTTGTAAGCTATTACCCTTTGTTTAATATGGTCGCTTTAATTATTTTTACAAAGACCCTAACTTTTTAGCAGTATATTTTGCTAACCCAAATATCTGCTTAACCAAGTACCAATAAAAAGCTGTTACTTAGGTGTCAGCCCAGCCAGTCATTATCTGGAGTATCTTGTTTAAGGAACTGCAGTTAATACTTGTTAATACTTTTGTGTCTTAACAAGCTTATATTTTTACCTTTCTTCACTTAGAAATGTAAAGGGCTTCTGTGGCTGTGGTACCTCCTGGCAGTGTAATTGGTGCTGAATGTAGCTGCACCTAGAGCTGCTTACACTCGCCCACTTTCTTACCTCCAGGGGAGATATTTTAGGATCCTGTTTTCATTTCTGCCCTGAAGTTATAAATTCTTGGCATCTGTCCTAGAAGAATATTAAAGGTAAAATGAAGTGATTATAGTGAATTCAGGTTTATGGCATTTATCTGATGACATGTTCTAGGAAAACTAGAATAAAAATACAATACAGAGGTACAAAAGATAGCAAGTGTAATCAGTTGATCCATAACTGTTGGTATAAAACAAGTTTCTTTAGGGTAGCCTTAAGAAATTTAAAGAAAAGTAAGATGTTGGATTTATAAATAAAGTTAGTAAAGTAATGTTGAACGGACCCTTTGAGATACCTTCAGACTTCAGACCAATCCTGTACACTCACCATTTAGCAACTTTTTATTTTGCCAATAAAGTATTCATTACCTAATTGGTTTTTTAAATGAAGTTTTTACAGAGTATTTGTTTAGTTCTCAGCCTTTTCTCCTCCTTAGTCTTCAATTGGTAAAAAGTAATTCCAATTTGTATACTTTTTGTGTTTTTTTAACACTTTCCTTCAAGTTTTTCTCCAGTTCTATGGAGTGTCTCAACGAATTATTTCCTAGCTCCTTTCATTGCAGAAAATATAAAGCAGAACCATTTTAACTTGAGTCTGGCTTGGATTTAGTGGTGCTGGGTTCACGTGATGTGGGAGATTGGTGTTGTCATTTTGATGGGTGATTGGTGGTTCCACCTGTTTCCCATCTTTTCTGCTACAGTTCTATATGCATACATTGAAACTTGTGGGAAAGAATTTAAGAATTTTTCTACTTTTTAAGAGTCTCGTGCTCCTATCAAATAAATGACTGGTTTGCGTGCCCCCCCCCTTTTTAAATTAGGAACCCCCCTGCAAACAACTACGGCTATATAAAAATATTTGACCATTCTTCTTTAATAATTGTCTGTTCAACAATGGGTTTTTTGGTTTGTTTTTAGTTTATGTTGGTAATGTATGCTCTTTGTGAAGAGTGTATACAGTACAGAAAAGTATAAAGAATAACAAAAATTGCCTCTAATTCCATCACTGGGGAGAAAAACTTCACTTTTGATATTTTTGCATATTTCTTGCCAGTCTTTTTGCTGCTTGTGCATATTTTATGTATTATTCGTTCCCAATATAATTTGTACCTTGGTTTTTCTCAATCTACAGGTGTTCTTCCTTTTCATTAAAAGCTGTATCAATCATTATTAAGTACATGATATTCCATTTTGTAACTATGTCGTGATTCATACAACCTTTCCCCATTGGACAGTTTGGATTTTATCTCGTAATGCTACAGTGACCATCTTTATGCATAAATTATTTCTTAGGATGAATTCCTAGAGATATAATTTCTGGGTCAAGGGAATGAACATTTTTGTGGTTCTTAATTCTTACCACCTTTCCAGACAGTCTTTTATACTCCACCAGGTGGTGTGAGGAGGACTGTCTAGCTGTATTTTCCAAGAACACATCTGTGCTCAGATCCTCTGACCTGAGTCTGGTGAACCAGGCTGAGGATAATTGGAAGATACTTTCCCAGCTTTCTCAGTTTAAATATGCACTTAGCCGTTCCTTATCGTCCATGGAGGGTTGCTTCCAGAACTGCCCATCCAGTACTCAAGTACACAGGTGCTTATGTCGTGCATGAAAGGGCATTATATTAGCATGTAATCTATGCACATCTTCCCATATACTTTAAATCATCTGTAGGTTATTTATAAAACGTAATGTAACAAGCTATGCTCTGTTGTTAAAGAATAATGATAAAGTACAGATGTGTTCTCAACACCTACCCATCCCCTACAGACACACATACACACACACACACACACACACACACACACACACACACAAATGTTTTCATCCTGCAGGTAGTTGGATCCTCAGACATAGGACCCTGGTGGATATGGAAGGTTAACTGAATTACCTGACAGGTTCCAGAAACATCTATATAAGGCTATCCAACTGATTTTTCACATGGTTTTACTTGCACTGTGCAGTAGCAAAAATACTTAGACTACACTTTGGTGTTTTGGGTTTTTTTATTTTTTTTTTATTTTTTTTTGTTTTGGCTTTTTTAAAATGATTTGTGCCTAGGCCCAGCCCTTAGTAGCAGCTTTCTTTTTCCTCTTGTAGGCTTCATTGTGGCCTTTCTGAGCTCCCTAAAGCCAGTAGGATATGCTGAGACAAAGGCAGTCCAACCCAAACTGGAGAAGTGGTAAGGCCAAACAAAAACAGGGCCAAGCTCTGCCTGTTTCACTTTACATTCTTTTATGTCGCCAATCAGATCTTATTCTTGGTTTTTTAAGGGTGGCTATGGGAAAGAAAACTATATTGCTGTATTCATTTTAGAAGTATAAGTAGCATTTTCTGGATTGGCATAGCACATTCCTTATTTCCCAAACTCCTTTTCGTTTCTGAAAGCTTTGGAAAGCTTCTTTATACTACGTTCCCTAAGCTTAACTATCTTAAGACTGGCTTTCCAAAATAGAATATGCCTCTTATTTGGCCTTCATCAAACTACTCCGCAAATTTTAATGTTTTCTAAGTGTTTGGATGGAGTAATTATTTATAAAAGATTTAGTCAGCGTCTTCAAAGGGCTTATAATACAGTTTTTAAAAAAATCAAGAGTTCTTACCTGGAACAGGTATTGTGTGGGAACTTTAATGTGTCATTCCTTGCAAGAGCCTTTCAAAGAAAAGTATTCCCACTTTACAGATGGGCAGTTTTAGGTAAGTTCACAAACGTCACAGTAAATGAGTAGTGGACTTGGGAGTCTGATTCAAACCTACCTCAGAAGTCCTCTGACTGAACTGAAGTGATACTGACTATGGTGTTTAGGAGACTGGTACAGAATCTAGACAAAATGACGAGAACTGGCTTTCAGATTATGCCATAATAATTAGGAACAAGTGGACTCGACTTGGTCCATGGAATGGAGGCGCAGGAGTAGGGCTGAGTTCATGATCAAGACTGGAGATAATGGGGCTGTTATGCTTCTATAATAGTGCCGTTTACAGAGTCAAGGGGCAGTTGTGATTATTCATTGAGGGGAGATGGTGATGAGTTTAATAGCCGTAGATTTCAGACAGGATCAACTGTGAATCTCTCTTTTTTTTTTTTTTTTTTTTTTTGCAGTCTTAAGAAGTTCAGCCTACCTTTGTCATCTGATTTTACCTTCACTCACCATCATACTGTGAATGTCCTAGTCCCTCCCAGTTGGCCATTCACTCCCTGCTAACCACACTTGGCTATATCTGAGTCTTTTCCTTTTCTCCCTTCACTGCCTTGCTGTAACACATTTGGCTGTCATATGAGGTCCTGCTGTCCCCTGCAGCTCTCACTAGTGTGGGATGTATTCATATTTCTCCAGAGGTAGTGTTTGCTGCCCTTTCTCCCTGTGGAAATGCTTTTGTCAATAAGCTCTGCCTCTAAAGAAGAGAGGTCATGAAGAACCTTGTGAAACAGAAGGCATTGGAGTTTACCTGATAATTAACAGTTACAAGAATTTGTTGTAGAATTTGTGTAATTATCTCCATTTTACAAATGTGGAAACAGATTATAAGAGAGTGACTTGTCTAAGCGCATACTGATAAGTGGGGAGTCAGGTTTCAAACCCAGTTTTTAACCACCTTCTCAGGCCTTCCCTGATTATTTTATTTTATTGTTTGTTTTGGGGATGGAAGTTGAACCCAAGGTATTGCACATGCTAAGCATGTATTCTGTCACTGGGCCACACCCACAGTTCCCAAATATTGTATTTTAAAAGTAGGTGTTTCCTATGGATTTTCTATTATATCACCCTGTTTATATCCTATGAAGCACTTATCACACACCCTGTGATTTTATATATTGGTTCACCTTGCATTGTTTCTCTACTAGATTGTAAGCTCCAAGAGGGCAGAGGTGATATTTCACTGCACTCCAGATTCTAACATGGTATATGGTGCATAGTAGATGCTCAATAAATATTTGTGAATGAAGAAATGGTGGATACCCATTTGCATTTGACTTGTGCTGTCTGTGGAAGTATGATCCCTGTTGAAAATTTAATACCCAAATAGCAGATACTCATCAAGAAAGGAAAGCTGAGAGAGGTGCACATTTGGGGTAGAGGGTAGAGGTGATAGGTGCTGGAGAGCCGGGAGGAAGGCAGCACCTTTTCTTTCCAAACAGCTTATAGGGGCAAAAGCCATTAATGAGTAAACCTGAAAATTTTAAGTGACTCCTTATAGATATAGCTATATATATATGTGTGTGTGTGTGTGTAGATAATGTACTGGGAACCACCTCATCTGTGTCAGGTGCACCATGCTGAGTTACACAGTTATAACTGTAGAAGCCAGAAGTTGAGTGTGGTGGTGCATGCCTGTAATACTAGTGGCTCCAGAGGCTGAAGTAAGAGGATGGCAAGTTTAAACCTTGCCTCAGCATCTTAGCAAGACCCTGCATCAACAAGTTAAAAGGAGTAGGGTGGATGTTCAGTGGTAAAAGAAACTCAGCATTTAATCCCCAGGATACCCCCCAAAAAAATTTAATTGTAATTGTAAATATTTATTCTTCATCTTTTGAGGGTAGCAACCTAACCCCAAGTCATTGGATTTGATACTTCAGAACTGGTACAAGGATCAGTTAACCTTGTGTCCCTGGAATCCATTCCCAAATGCTGTTAGATGAAGTACAAGCATATCCTTTAACACCCTAAAAAGAAACCCCCCCCCCACCCATTAGCAATCACTCCCCATTCCTCCCTCTATCACACCCCACCTGCCTGCACTAGGCAACCACCGATACACTTTATTCATGTGCCTTTCTGAATTACATTGAATCATGTCCTCTGTGTGTGGTGTTTTTTTTTTTTTTATTTGTTTGTTTTTAAGAGAGGGACAGTGAGAGGAAGAGTGAAACAATTTTTATTTAGTTTTTCATGTGACTTTCGTTGCTCAGAGACATCTTTGTGTACGTGGTGCTGGGGTTCGAACCCGCGTATTCTCGCATGCCAGGCAAGTGCCGTAATCACCGAGCCATCACTCCAACCCTCCTGTGTGGTTTTTATGACCAGTTTCTTTGATTTGACCAAGGGTTTCAAGGTACATCCATTCTGCACCATGCTATCAGAGCCTTATTCCAGTTTATTGCCTAATAATAACATGTATGGATAATAGTATGCTTTGTTTATCCAGTCAGTAGCTCAAACATTTGGGTTGTTCCCATCTTTTGGCTGTAATGAGTAATGTGATCATTCGTGTGCATGTGTTTGTGTGGACATTTTTTTTTTCTTTTAGGTGTATACCTAGGAGTAGAATTGCTGGGTCATAAGGTAACTCCCTATTTAACATTGAGAGGAACTTCCAGACTTTTCCAAAGTGGCTGGTTGAACCATTTTAAATTCCACCATCAATCTATCAGGATTCTAAGTTCTTCAAATCTTTATCAATATTTGTTACTGTTATTTGTTACGGTTGTCTTAGTGGATTGGAAATATTAACTGATAATGGTTTTGATTCACATTTCTCTAATGATTAATGAATACTAACCATCTTTTCATATGCTTATTGGGCTTTTATTATTCATATTCTTTGCCCATCTTTTAATGGGTTGTGTTTTTATTGAGTTGTAGAAGTTCTTTAGGTATTTATATATACAAGTCCTTGCGAAGGAATATGATTGGTAGATATCTTCTCTGTGGATTGTCTTTTCACTTTATTGATGTGGAAGCTCAAACATTTAAAATTTTGATAGAGTCTCCAGTTTCATGTTGTGCATGATTTTGTTTTCATCTAAGAATCTATTGCCAAGCCCAGGATCATGAAAATTTGCCCACATTTCCATTTCCAAGAATATTATAGTTTTAACTCGAATTTAGGACTTGGATCCATTTTGAGTTAATTTTTTTTATATGACATAATGGTCCACTTTCATTCTTTTCCGTGTGGCTCTTCAGTTGTCCCAGTACCAACTGTTAAAAAATCAGTTATTTCCCTTTTGAATGATCCTGATTGTGCCCCTGTTTAATTGGTTGTCTATATGCACATGACTTGCCATTCTGTTCTATCCTGTGCCAATACCATACTGCTTTGATTAACATTGCTTTGTAGCAAGTTTTGAAATTGGATAGTGTCAGATTACAAGTTTATTCCTTTTCAAGATTTTGTCTATTCTGGGGTTCTGACAATTCCGTATGAGTTTTAGAATCAGCTTTTAAATGTCTAGGAAGAAGCCAGTTGGAATTCATAACAATATTTTGTAGTTTTCACAGTGTAAGTTTATGCTGCTTTTGTTAAATATATTTCTAGATATTTTATTATTTTTTATGTAAATGGAATTGTATCTGTCATTTTGGATTTATAAAAATGTAATTTTTTTAAAAAGAGTAATTTTAAGTTCATACCAATATTATGCAGAACATATAGTGTTCTCACATGCTCCCTCTTACCGTACACAAATTATACTAGGCCAACATAGCATATTTATTAAAATTGATTAAGCAACATTGTCACTTTATCAACTAAAGTCTGTAGTTTGACTTTGGGGTTCACTCTTGGTGGTGAACATTTTGTGGGTTTTCCCAGACATATGATGCCATATATACATCATTCCAATATTACACAAAAGAGTCACTTCCCTAAAAATCTCTTGTTCCACCTCTTTTTTTGTTTGTTTGTCTTTTTGTTTAAGAGGGCAGGACAGTGTAAGAGAAGAAAATCAATTTTATTTAGTTTTTAATCTGGTTTTAGTTGGCTCCAACACTTCCTTGTGTATGTGGTCCTGGGGTTCGAACCTCATCCTTGTGCATACCAGGCAAGCACCGTAACCATTGAGCCACCGCTCCAGCCTCTTGTTCCGCCTTTTGGTCCTTCCCCTTTCCCTATGCCCTGGAGTGCTCTGATGTCTTGCCTGTCTTCTAGGCTGTGTCTTTTCCAGAATGCCATAAAGTTGAGTGCAGTTAGACTTCTCAGATTAGCTTCTTTCAATTAGTAATATGCATTTAAGTTTCCTCCGACGTATAATAGTGCTAGCGTGTCTTCCGAAGTGAGCACACCATTTTGCATTCCTCACTGGTGAATGAGAGCTCTTTTTATTCCACGTTCTCATCAACATTTGATGATCATGTTTTGAGTTTTGCTATCCTGACATATGCATAGTATTGGTGTTTTGATTTACAATTTCATAATGACATGTGAGCATCTTTTCATATTTTTTTCTAATTATATATCTTCTGAGGTGTCTGTTCATATCTTCTGGCTATTTTCAGTCAGTCATTTTGTTTTCTTATTAAGTTTTATTAGTTCTTTGTATGTGTATAACAGCCAGTCCTTTATCAGGTATGTGTTTAGCAAAGTTTTTTTTTTCCCCTTCCAGTCTGTGGCTTGTCTTATATAGATGACAGAGTAGAAGTTTTAAATTGTAATGATATCCAGCTCATTGCTTGTTTCTTTCATGTGTTAGGTCTTTGGTGTTATATCTAAATGCATTGCTGTATACCAAAGGTCACTTAAATTTTCACCTGTCTGTCATCTTGAAGTTTTATAGTTTTGCATTTTACATTTTGGTTTTGACCCATTTTCAGTTATTTTTTATGAAAGTATAAGGTCTATGTCTATTTTTTTAATTTATTTAATTTTTTTTTTGCATATGCATGTCCACTTGTTCCAGTACTGTTCGTTGAAAGGTCTGTATTTATTCTTTTGCCTTTGTTCCAGTTAAAGATTGGCTGGTTGTATTTGTTAGTCTATTTTGAGTCTATTCCATTGATCTGTTTGTCCATACCACACTGTCTTGGTTACTGTAGTTTTATAGTAAGTCTTTTTTTTTTTTTTTTTTTAAAGAGAGAGGGACAGTGAGAGAGACAGAGAAAGAGAGAAACAACTTTATTTAGTTTTTCACAATGGCCTTAGTTGCTCCAACACTCAGTTGTGTACGTGGTGCTGGGGTTTGAACCCGGGTCCTCGTACTTGCCAGGCAAGCGCCAAAACCGCTGAGCCACCGCTCCAGCCCCTATAGTAAGTCTTGAAGTTGAGTAGTTAGTCCTTCAACTTTCTTCTCCTTCATTCTTGTGTTAGCTATTCCAGGTCTTATACCTCTCTATACAAAGTTAGTTTTTTCGTGTCCACAAAATAACTTTCTGAATTTTGGTTTCTGATTCTTTTTTCTTCCCTGATTTCTCATTCTTCCAAGATACCATTTTCTTGTCTTGCTGCATTAACTGGGGCTTCACTATGATATTTAAATGTTTCATTCTCCTCTCTCTTGCATGGTTTCTGAAGAGAAGTACATTATTACGTTTGATGTTGTATAGGTATTTTGTTCCTCTGCATTCTTTTAAGATTTTTCTCTTCTTAGGCTTCCTGCAGTTTGAATATGACATTCCTAAATGGAGTTTTTTTGTTGGTGGTGGTGATGGTGGTGTTTATCCTTGCTCTTCTCAGAGCCTCTTGGATGTGTGGCTTCTTATCTATCATTAACTTTGAGTAATTCTCTGTCATTGTTCTATTTTGTCTGCCTTCTCCCTGTAGTTTTTCCATTCTGTGTATGCTATAACTTTGGTAGCTATTCTTGTATGGTTTGCTGGCTATTTTTTTTTCCTCTTTGCATTTCAGTTTTGACAGTTTTTACTGATTTGTCTTCAGACCTGTGGGTTCTTTTCTGAGCTGTGTCCAGTCTGCTAATGAGCCCATCGATGGTATTCTTCCCTTCTGTGGTGTATTTTGAACTTCTAGAGTTGTTTGTTCTTTCTTCACGTTTCCCCCTCTCTATTTATGCATGTATTGTTGCATGTTGTTCACTTTACATTAATTAAAAATGGATCAAATGCTTGTTTTATGACAAAGATTATCAGATATCAGAGAATTTGCTGTTTATAAGAGATATCTATCTAAAACATGAAAGTATAGAAACATTGAAATTAAAAAGATAGTAAAAGGTACACTTGGAAAATTGTAACCCAGAGAACCTTGTGTAATACGTACATCAAACCAAACAGCCATATAATAATTACTGGATAAAACTACTTTAAAGTTATATGTACCCAATAATATGACCAAAATATATGGTATAGAAAATATCAAAACTTCATGGAAAATAAAAACTCTATAGTCACTGTAGGGAATAATCACAGTTTTTTTTTAATAATAGAACAAGCATATTAAAAAGAATACTGATGTAAAGAAGAATTGAACATTAACAAACTTGATTTAATGAACATACACAAAACTACATTAACCAACTCCAGACTACGTGCTTTTTTTAAATAGTGAGCCACTTTCTAAAAATGGACTAAATATTAGACCATATTGTTTCAAGTTTTGAAGAAATATGGAAATATATTTTCTGACCACAAGGCAGTTAAAATTAAAGTGTAATATGTCCATTCAAGATATTCTGTGTCAGAAGCTTCTGTAAACTCAGGAGCTCAAGAACACAGTGTATTGGAGGTTTGAAAGTTGTTAGAATTGAGTGAAATGAAAACATCAAAATTTTGGGCGTGCAGTTATAGTATTATTTAGAAGTTTATTATCCCAGAGGTATGTGTTAGAAGAACAAGGGGTGGCTCAGTGGTTACGGTGCCTGCCTGGCATGCGCGAGTACACGGGTTCAAACCCCAGCAAACAGGTACAAAACTAAGTATCAGAGCAACAAAAGCCATGTGAAAAACTAAAATTGTATTTCTCTCTCACTGTCCCTCTCTCGTAAAGAAGAAAAAAAGAAAAAGGGTAAGAATGAGGCAAACATCCACATTAAGTTAGAATAAAAGGATCATGTAGGTGTGGCGGTGCATACCTATAATCCCAACAACTCTGAGGCAAGAGGATTGTAGATACAAAGCCAGCCTCAGCAACTTAGGCCATGATGAGACCGTGTCTCGAAAGGAAGATGAGAATAATGACTGGAAATGTAGTTCAGTGGTAAAGCAACCCTAGGTTCAATTCCAAGTTACCCCCTCCCCAAAGAAAAGTGTCAGCAAGTTTTTTAAAAAATGGAATAAATGAAGTAAAAAATACAATTTGAAAATGACTCTTTGAAAAAACTAGTAAAATTAACACTGGTGAGCTGGTCAAGAAAAAGAAGGAACAATATTATCAAAGGCAGATGCTTTAGCTACTAAAGAGTAATATAATTTATGTCAATAAAATCAAAATTGTAGTCACAGTGAAAAAACAATAGGTGTGATTAACCCCAAATTTACTCTTCCAGAAGAGATTGGAAATCTAAATTTAATGAAATAAATTGAGTAGACATCTCTTCCTGCAAAGAAAATTGCAGTCTCAGTTGAATTAATTCAGCTTAACATTCAAAAAGAATAATTCCAATTTTACACAAACTGTTCCCAAACATAGGGGAAAGAAAAACCTCCCAACTCATTGTAAGTTGCTCTTGTACTCTTGATGCCAAACTTGACAAAGGATAGCATGAGAAGATTTGTAAGTATCACAGGTAATAAGGATTTTATGTGAAATATTGGCAAATGGGTTTTTAAAAAGGGAAAGTCATGAATTAGTTGGATTTAGCGCTGGAATTAAATAATGGTTCAACAGTAGAAATGCAGGGAATTCATATTCCATTATCAGATTAAATGAGAGTAATAATATAACTGCCTCAATAGGTGCATAAAAAAGTAAAATTCACCATCTAACTAGAAATGGGGAGTTTCCTGGTCCAAAAAAGGTGTAAATGGCCTACATTGAAATTAAGAGTGTCCATCCAGAGATTCCAGAAAGTGTGAAAAGACAGAGGAGGAGATATTTGCCACACAACAAAGGATTCAAATACAGAAAATATAAATTTTTCCATGATTTAAGAAAAAAAAAAAAAAAAAGATCATCCAGGTGTGGTGACACGCCTGTGATCCCAGCAACTGGGAAGGGTAAGGCAAGAAGATTCAAGACCAATTCAAGACCAACTTTGGCAACTTTGTGAGACCCTGTCTCAAAAAGACTGGGGATGTGGTTCATTAGCAAAGCACCCCTGGGTTTAATCCCCAATTCAAAAAAGGAACAAATTATTAAGTGAGTCAAAGACTGAATAGGTAATTCACAAAAGAGCTATCTGTAAATCCTATAAATGTAAGAAAGGGATTCTCAGTTTTCAGGGACTACAAAATAAAGGGACAATTGGGTGTCATTACATGCTTTTTTGTATAACTTGTAAAATACACAAAATTTACCACCTTAATCATTTTGAAGGACACAGTTCAGTTATTAAAGCTGACAGCATTAAAAGTGCTGAAATGAGAATAGTCAAAGCAACGCAGAAGGCATCAGAACACCAGCTCTGAAATTATACTACAGAGCTGTAGTAACAAAAACAGCATGGTATTGGCATCAGAATAGACACGAAGGCCTATGAAATAGAAGACATACAGATAAATCCACAAACCTGCAGCTGGCTGATACTTGACAAAGGTGCCAAAAACATCCTTGGAGGAAGGACAGTCTTTTCAACAAATGGTGTGGGGGAGACTGGGTAGCTGCATGTAGAAAAATGATCAAAGACTTAGGAATTAGACCAAAAACCTTAAAACTGCTAGAAGAAAGCAGGGTCAGTGCTGTATTATATAGGAGATGGCAATGATTTCCTTAAGACCCCCAAAGCACAAGAAATAAAGAATAAGTGGGATGCCATTAAATCAAAAGTTTCTGCACAGCTAAGGAAAGGAGACTGTGACGAGGTCTAGAGCAGTGGCTCACTAGTCACAGCACTTGCCTGGCATGCAGGAGGACATGGGTTTGTACCCCAGCACTACATACACAAAGCGTTGAAGCAATGAAAGCTACGTGGGAAAAAAAATAGATTCTTTTCTCTCACTGTCGCTCTCAAAAAAGAAAAGACTGAAGAGAGCCTGCAGAACAGGAGAAAATCTTGGCCAGTTATCCTGCTGATAGGGGACTAAAATCCAGAATACATAATTTAAAACACAAACGGACAAAAGAACTAAACGTCTCAATAGAACAAGCAAAAAGCCAATAAATATACAAAAATGTTCAATGTCTCTAGCAATGCAGATCAAAACTACATTTCAGCTGGAGTGGATTTCTTCTCCAGTCAGAATGGCAAAGATCAGGAATACAAACATTTTATGAGGAGACGAGAACACTTGTACATTGTTGTGATAGCAGACTAGTACAGCCACTCTGGAAAGCAGTATGGAGATTCCCCCCAAAACTATGGATGGAACCACCATGTGATCCACCTATCGCCTCCTGGGAATCTTCCAAAAAGATCAAAAATCGGCATACTATAGCAACACAGTCACATTCTGTTTATAATAGCACAATTGACAATAGCTAAATCATGGAATCAACTCAGATGCCTGTTATTAAATGATTGGATTAGGAAAGTGTTATGTGTGTATATAGGCACACAGAATGGAGTTTTCAGCTATTAAAAAGAATGGAATTGGGGCTGGAGCAGTGGCTCAGTGGTTACGGCACTTGCCTAGCATGCGTGAGTACTGGAGTTCAAACCCCAGCACCATGTATACAGCAAAGTCTTGGATCAGTGAAAGCCACATGAAAAACTAAAATTGTTTCTCTTTTCTCTCACTCTCTTAAAAAAAAAAAAAAAAGAATGGAATTACGGCATCTGCTGGCAAATGGATGGAAATGGAGAATATCGTGCTAAGTGAAATAAGCCAAACTCAGAAACTCAAAGGTTGAATGTTTTCTTTCAAATGTGGAAGCTAGAGTGAAATAAAGGAAAGGGGGGGGGAGGATAAGAGCACATAAAGAAACATTCAAATACAAATTAATAGATGAACTAAAGGAAGTCTAGTGGAGTGAAGAGAAATGGGGAGGGTAAAGGGGGTGGATGAAGAAAAAAGTATGTTTTGCACCTCCAAGATATGAAATAATTCCCAAGACCCTGTCTCAAAGTAAAATTTTTTAAAAGGCTGGGGATGTGACTCAGAGGTTAAGCGCTCTTGGGTTCAATCCCTGGTGTATACGTATGTCTGTGTGTGTGTGTATGTGCGTAGCTGTGGTGAAGATGTGGGCTTTGTGGCCAGGGTTCAAATTCTGCCTCTGCCACCTGTGGTCTTGGCAAAGTTACTTAATTATGCAAAGATCCGGTTTCCTCTTGTGTAAAATGAGGTTAATAAGATTACTTTCCTTTGGGGTTTGTCATTTGAAGATTAAAATACATGTAAAGCTATCAGAGCAATAACCAGCATTTATTAAGTGCTATTCTCTCAATTTATGGAAGGGGTCAGAAATTAAGTGATGATTAAATCTCATAGCTCTCATTTGCCAAGTCCCCAATTAAGTCCAAATCTAATTTTCCCCCTTACAGGAGGACTGTGAATGCCACAGACTAAAAAAAAATTATTGAGGCAGTGCAAGCTAAGAAAATGATTAAACCAAAGGCATCGGGGTATTTGCCAGCATAAGTTCATAGATTTCACTCAGTTTGAGTCTCTAGCTTAAAATCAATCTGGTTTTAAATTTCTCATTATTATTTTCTATTTTGAT
>PVKS010025942.1:0-29235 GCA_004027875.1 Aplodontia rufa | reverse complement strand
CATTTAGTATTATACTAGCTGAGGGTTTAGCATATATAGCCTTGACTAAGTTCAGAAATGGTCCTTTGAACCCCATCCTTTCTAGAGTTTTGAGCATAAAAGGGTGCTGGATTTTATCAAAGGCCTTTTCTGCGTCCAATGAGATGATCATATGGTTCTTGTCCTTGATTCCGTTTTCTAACTGTTTAAAAATGAACTTAGAATTTAGCCATTGTAGGTCAATATATATTTATAATAATAACCATACCTTAATTTTATCTAACTCTCAGGTTTGGTGATGGTTACACTGTCAAAATTTGGCTGTGTGAAGAAACAAGTCAACCAAGTACTATTTTGGACTGCTTAAAGATCCATTTTCCAGGAATCCAGTTTAAGGTAGAACTAATATTCTGCATTGGCTTTGTTTTTACCCGAAAGCAATTTCTGAAAACACTTGTCCTTTTTTCTGTTTTTATTCTATACTGTAATGAGGTAGTACTCCCTGTTGTCTTTCCCTTGTGTGATGTTGGCCTTGCCTCCCTACTAAAAGTAGCAGGGATGGCTGCTACTGTCCGGTCACTATAAGGAATGACATCCTGCTTGGTCACTTTTTGTTCTGCACAGACAGGATGGAGATTACATGTTTATCCCTCTTACCAGTGGGCACAACTCTATTGTATAATTCATTTTGCTCAAGTTGGAAGGTAGCAAAAATTAATTTCTTTCATATATTTGTTATAGATTTATAGTCTTGGTAGTATCAGTATTATTTCATAAGAAGAACCCTATTGTTAAGATCATAATACTCTTTAAACTTGATATGATCAGTTGTTGTCCTTGGCCCAGCATCTTCAATGCCTGTGATCTGTTTAGGCATGCAAAACCTCAGGCTCCAAATATTGAATATGAATCTGCATTTTAACAAAATGATCAGATGATTCGTATGCACATTAAATTTTTAGAAGCATCACCTAGAATATTGTTGGATAACTGTGATCCTGCCTTATCATTGCTTCTCAGTCCATAGCATATAAGTATTTCCAGCTTATTCCAACAACAACCATTTTGTGAAATACTGCCAAGGAAGAAGCATGATGTACAAGACATTACCATTCATGTTCAAGTACCACTCTGAGCAGCCCTATGAGATAAGTGTCATTGCCTCCACTGGTATAAATGAAAATGAGGCTCAGAATGGTTAAATGTCATACCAAGTATTGCTCAGCTAAGGCATCTAAGAGCTAATAAGCACATATTCTGAAGTGAAGTTCAGGGCACTTCCAGATACCTCTGTTATGCTACATTAACTTCCTACTTCTGGAATATCTGTGGGCTACCCATTAAAGAGGTCTTCCTGTCCTTGTGGCAAGATGGGGTTATAGCAGGGGCCGAACAGCAATTCAAACCAAGTGAATGACATTTATCAAATATGCCTCCTGATAAGTTGTCTCAATAGTATTCAATAGAGACTCACAAAGTTAAGCTGTACATCTCATTTGTACTGATGTGTATGATTTGAATTAAGAAAAACAGATCTGAGTATATTGGGGGCTTAAATATAGTGTGACCAGTTTTGCTTAATGATTGCCAGTTGCATGACACCTTCTATTTTTTTTTGGACCCCAGGGACAGCGCCTTAATTTATTGGAGTATCATGTGCCAAAAAGATGGGGATGCTTAGCTGATTTGTTCAAAGTCTTGGAGAACAATAAAACCTTCTTGAACATCAAGCATTATTCCATTAATCAGACCACTCTGGACCAGGTATAGTACCTTGAATAATTCATAGATTGCGATTTTATATGCTCATCAGGCATACCATATTCGGGAAAGTTTAAAAATTGCCAAGTTACTTCTTCAGCTCACCATTTTTTTTTCTTTTTTAAAATGTTTTAAAGAGGTGGGGAGAGAGAGGGAGAATATCAGTTTTATTTAGTTTTTCATGTGGCTTTCATTGCTCTAACACTTTGTTGTGTACATGATGTTGGGGTAGAACTTGCCTCTTTGTGCATGCCAGGCAAGCACTGTAACTGCTGAGTCACTCTCCAGTCCCTTCACCATTTCTTTTAATTAACCTCAATCACTTTTACAAAATTCTGTAAGGATGTTGAGTGTTTGTTTTGTTTACCACATGCCCTCTACTCACGGTGCATATTCAATAGGCTTTGTTTTATTCATAATTACATTGGGCATTCAGTAAGTCATATCACGAACTATTAACCTTCCCTTCCCCACTTTATCCAGTCCCCAAAAGACTAATTTGGACTCTACCTTAACAGAAAAATAGCTAACTCTGAGGGAAGCAAAAAGTGCTTGGTTTACTAGAAATGTAAAATTATATCACAGCTTCTTTCTGAAACTATGCTCAAGGTCTTGAGAATTTTTAGGTAATTTATTATTTATCTTGAAATGTTTACCATTCCCAGAGTTGAATCCTCAATGGATTTATATATTCATGGTGATAAAGGAGAGGATGCATAGGTGTATGATTTGGGGATTTGGGGGTTGGGTGGACAATGTTCTGAGATAGTCTCTCCCCTTCCAGGAGTTGAGATGCGAGGGCAGAGTGTACTTACAAATTAGCAACTATCTTCCTTATTTCTTTCAGGTATTTACTAATTTTGCTACTGAGCATCAGCCAACTCCACAGTCTACTATTGATCCATCCACTGACTGTCACCACCCACATCATCTGTCTGTCTAACCACTAAAGGCATAATCCCTTGGTTTTCGTTATAATTAATATTCTATGATCAAACACATGCACAGCTGAGAGCTGGAAGACATGCTCCAGGCAGTTGGATTATATTCTCTCCTTCATTGTCTATTTGGAAACTCTGTTTATTAATAATGAGCAAACTGAAAGGTCATTCTTTTCCATAGACTTTTGGGAGTTCCTCCAGCACATTTACTCTGTGTTCCACATCCACTGGGCACCAGCTTCTTTATGACAAAGGCATGAATGCATTAATACCATCCAAAGTGAGATATTCTGGAGCTGAAAGCCTGTCTCAGATGGACCATGCTAAACATCACAATTTTTGTTTCAAAGAAACTTTCCCCCAAAACACCTTTAAAACTCCTTCCTATCTTAATTATATAGGAAAAAATATCAAGGGCTATCTTTATTTGATAAGATCACATTTTTTAAATCAAAATAATGATTTAAGTGCTAACTTCTTATAAAACTATATGGTATATAGTATGACATGATAAAATTGATCTTAATTTTCATATGAAATATGCTTTAAAAATAGGAATTAAAGATCATTTCTTGGTGAACCCCTAAGAAAAATTAAAGAATTCAAAGTAGTAGCTGTGTGTCATTGATAACAATTTTTACTAGAGTATCACAGATTGTAGTTATATGGGGGTATAAAAAGAAATAGAGTGTGAATTTTTTTTTAATTTAGAAGAATTATTACCATTTTTATTGTTCTAAGATGACTTATTTTCAAAGTGTGTTGGTTCCCATATTAACTGCATTGGCTTAGTTTGGAAGCATGGCAGAAATGAAAATTCTTAGGCTCCATTTCAGAGCTGGTGAACCTCAAACCTTGGGGCCGGAGCCCAGTAATCTGAGTTTGAACAAAGCTGTTCCACTCTATAATTACTTTCTAATTATACAGGCAAAGTTAGCACAGGGTGTAGTAACTCAACACTAATTTTAAAATATGTTTTTAAAAAATTCTAAAAGTTATGCCATTCTCAAAATTTTTGTCCTCAAGATATGGTCTTCAGAGTCTTTATTAACATAATAAATTACATCTTAGAGTTTGTAAAATGTATAAAATCAATGTATATGCTGTTTAAATTATTTTCCAGTGGGATATTTCTAAACATACCTCTCACAACATTTCTCTAAAACATCATTGAAAGATCCCATTAATTTTATTATAAAATTTGGCCTTATCCAATATTAGCATTGAGTACGAGTATCTTGTGATAGAAGGAAAACACATTGTGACATTTCTTTACTAACGTATGACTTAATTAAGTTTGTCTTTCCTGAATATCATTTTGTACCAGAGATATTTTGAAATAGTGAGGATTAAGCTAATCTTGGGTAGCTTTGATGTAACTGATTTTGATTCTCATGTATCACATGAAGTATGCTTTGTTAAAGGACTTTATGCTTTTTTATGCTTTCTTTAGGACTTTGTGATTTTTTTTTTTTTTGCCTCCAATTCTACCATAGTCTCATTCTCAAAATGGAAGATGTAATCTTTTTTAGTTGTTGAATCAGTAAATACCAATTTTGGAAACATGGATATATTTATACCACAGTGAATAAATGAAATGTGCTGTAATTTAGCCTGGTTCTTGGAATGCAATTGTGTTTTTGCCAATATATTTCCTTGCATCTTTATTTGTGTCTTTAGGGATCCAATTTAATTTAGGTAAGGAGGAAATGGAACTACTCCAGATATTTTAAAGTTTGAAAGGTTAAAATTTAATTGAGTTTTGCTCTGTTATGTTCTGCTCTTAGGGGTTCTTTTCTGGTCTTTGAACCGCTATATTCTTGCAGTTTATGCTTTAAGGCATGCTTTTGAACAATAAACAGGAAGAAAAAAGAAACCCAACATGCTAAAGCACCACATCCCAGAAGACTGGACACAAAGGTCAAATCTTATGCTAATGTTGAAAATGTCATTGCATTTATAAGTCATGCAGAAATTTTATGCCTTTGGAGTTAAACATTTGTCTTAAGACCTTTGGACTGAAGGTCATACAACTGAGACTTTTTAAACAAACTATTTTCTATTGAAATCATTCTTATTTTAGAAGTCAGAGGTAAGAGTGATTATTTCAGTCCCCACAATCTGGCATTTATTATATAGTTTGTCTTTACCCAGATATTTAAAGAGTTGATATATTAAAGTTTTCACCCAAAATCATGATCATAAAAACTAAGGAGCATTTTTTTTAGAATAATGAATACTAGATGGCTTAAGGCTATAATTAGTTTTTAAAGTAAGTATTAAATTGAAAAATAGCTTAACATGATCATTCCAAGTCATCTTAAAAAATGCACACATGCATACCACACACACATTGCATGAACACTGTTAGTGTTTATGAGAATCATGAGGACTAGCTTAGTCCCAAATTGTCCTACACAGATGAAGTATAAAAACATTTTAAATGTTCAAACAGATTTGAGCAGTTTTTTTTCCCTTTTGGCTTTTGCTTTAATCTGTTGCAGTATTTCTGCTCATTGAACTTTTACTTATGGAGAATGATAACTTAGTTTTACACACTTGAATAATTTAAAGCCCTTTTATACATTCCCACAAATTCATACACGTACAAATCAATCATACATTCATTCTCCTAAGTAATATTTATGAACCCAATCTATATATATGTAAGTAAATTGGGCAGTGGACTGATAGATTTAAAAACCTTAATTATTGGACTTGAGAAGCACACAGCGGGAGGAAATTGTGAGGTGACAATTACAAGCAAATAGTGCACCTTGCTGTGGGACCACAGAGTGAACCATCTAACCAAGAGTTTAGGAATGAATGTGGTAGGCTGGTAACCACTTGGCTGAACCTTTTCCGAATGGAGAATGGGGAAAATGGTTATTTGAGGCTAAAAAAATATCATAGCAAATCAACAATATATAATGAGCAATGGATGTTTGCCTATCACTTTGTGGCAAGCTACTAGAATGTTAATAAGACATCCCAGATCTCTCAACTTTATAACTTCCCTTACATTTCAAGGTATCTTCTGGCATAAATACAATGCTTAAAGTAGAAGAAGTGGAGACATTGGACAAAGGGAATAAAGCATACCTGTTTAAAGTTCTTTCCTTGTATTTTAATCCATGTACTTAGGCTTGTATCATATCATCCAGAAGTACTCACATGGTCATAAGTGTCTATAAGAATGCTTACACAGTGAAGTATTTATCCAGGCCTCTGACCATCTTAAAGTTAAATGAAGGGTCTGGTTCTATGCAGGAAAAACCAAATATATAATGGGTAGTGCAACAATCAGAGATTTTGTGGCCATTCTGCATGGGGAAAATGAATTTAATTTGAAAATGTTGAGTAAACTAAATAATGTCAAATGGCATGGCTGTATTTTAGACAATCCAGATTCTAAGAATATTACTATTTAGAATTAAAGTTGTATGTTAAGATCTACAGAGAATTTGCCATATATATTTATAAGCATTATTGTCAAACTGAATGCAGTAGACAAAGAAAAGAAAAATTTTATGGATATTTTCTATTTGGGCTAAATAAATATTATTGTCATTTTCTCACAGTGAGAATTTCCTATTGAGATGCTTAATGGATAAATGTCTCCTGCTGGAAGGGAATTCAAAAGACTGAAAGAAATCAGAAGCATTTTTCTTAATTATTTGCCATCATAAAAGTTACATTTCACCATCTTATGAATGAATGAATAAGTTTTGCTGTTTCCATTAAAATATTTTAAGGAAAAATAGGAAAATAATTAGGATCCACTGAGTTAAATGTACTTTTTTTTTTTTTTTTTTTGGTACTGGTGATGGAATCCAGGGTACTACTGAACCACATCACTACAGTCTTAGTCTTTTTAACTTTTTATTTTGAGGAAAGATTGTTCCTATGTTGCCCACATGGTCTCAAATTTGCCATCTTCCTGCCTAACCTCTGCACCACTAAGCCGAGATTAAAGGTTTAACTTCCCTCTCCCTTGTTTTTTTTTTTTTCCATATTTTCCTTTTTTTTTTTTTTTTTTTTTTTTTTTTTTTTTTTTTTTTTTTTTTTTTTTTTTTTTTTTTTTTTTTTTTTTTTTTTTTTTTTTAGAGAGAGAGAGAGAGGGACAATGTGAGAGAGAGATAATCAATTTTATTGAGCTTTCCATGTGGCTTTCATTGGTCCAACACTTTGTTATGTACGTGGTGCTGGGTTTGAACTCCAGTCCTTGCATATGCCAGGTAACTGCTGAGCTACTGCTCCAGCCCCCATTCTTCCATATTTTTCATTGGTGCATTATAGTTGCACATAATGATGAGATTTGTTGCACATGGAGTTACATTGGCCAAATTAAATGTATGTCTTAAGCCTAACAAAATATACTGGTTAAAAACCTGTGGAAATTTTATGAGCTTATCCTTTCAAATAGAAGATAGCATTTTAAACACCGTATCTGACACTTCGTGGACATGACTTTGCTGATGAATTGCATTGTGGGGTTTTTTTTGTAGTTCTGTTCACCAAAACCCTCGGTGGAGTGCCATGGTATTGATGCGGCTTGGACTCCTACTTCATCATATATGTACTCTGTGAAAGACTGGGGCTCTTTCTACACAAACATGATCATTTCAAAATTGTATTTGCATCAACAAAAATGAAAGGGGATTTGAATTATAAGTTAGGGCAAGGCAGGAACCTCAAGACAAGATTCAAAGCATGTTTTTCATGCTGTCCATGATCTGGCCAATCTCTTCCTCACCAACAATCACTAATAAGCCAAAGACTTGCAGTTTGTCTTCCACTATGTGCAGAACTCAAGACATTCCTCACCCCTTGAAAGTTCCATCACCTCCCAAGAACATCTCACTAGGGTTACCACCTCTCTTTTACCACATGGTCCTTTTTTGAAAAATATTTATCTCCTCCATTCAATTTCAGGATCCATCAGGCCAACAACAATGTTGTGTGTGTAAGTTTTTCTGCCTCCATTCTATTCCCAGTGCCTGTACTTGGAGGGCTGTCCTCAATATCTGAATGTGGGGTATCTGATGCTACCCTACATTCCAGAATCAACTCTTCATTAAGTCCTGTGACCTTTCCCAGCATCTCTTGCTGATCTGTTTTCTCTTCTTTTACTTTCCCAGTGAAATATTCTATTGTTTCTTTCCACAGCACTTGCATCTTACCTGGTTTTCCTTTATCTGAGTTTGCTTTTCTTCCATCTGCCTTCTGTGTTCCTGATGGAGTGATTGTTTTTTTCTTTTTCAGTTGTAAAATCAAGAATCCCACTCTTTTGATTAATTCTCAATGCCTTCCAATGGTCTAAGAATAAAGAAAATGTTTCCAATAATGCTTTTAATTCCCTGGCTGGCCAGTTCCCTGCATCCTCCTCCCCTTCAGCTCTTACATTCTTCACATAAGTCCTGATTCCCCCTTGGTATAGAGAATATATCCATGTGATTTCCTCTGCTGTCTTCACTCTCGTCTCCCTCTTATGTACCAAGTTAACTTTGTGCTATAGCTTGGATGTTGAATGTTCCCCAAAATTTCCAGGTGATAAAGGCATGGGCCCCAGTGAGGTGTTCTTTGGATATGATGGAACCTTTAAGAGGTGGGGTTTATTGGGAGATCTTCAGGTCATTGGATGTGCACTGGAAGGGAATAGTGGGATCCCAGCTTCTTGTGCTTTTTCTCCTTCACTGCCCAGTCAAAAGGTGAGCAGTTTTGCCCTTCTGCTATGAGGTCCTGCCATTATTCCAAAGCAATGCTTCTGAAGATCATGGACTAAAACCTCTAAAACTGTGAGCCTTAAGTATAAAGCTTTTGTTATAATCTGATCATCTCAAATATTTGATGTATTGATGGGACGCTGACTACCACTTTTCCTGATACTTGATATGTCATATTAGTGTCTCTTTGCCTGAGAGCTTTCCTCAAAATTGTCCATGGGCCTTCTCTTTGTTAATTTCTTCCATTGGACCCTGTACATCTCCTTCATAGCAAGTTCCATGATTATAATTTTACTGCATGTGATTATTTGAAATGTTTTTGAATCTCCTCTATTCAGTTCCAAGATACATTAGGTCAACAACAAAACTCCCTGTGTGTGTTTCTGTGTGTGTGTGTGTGTGTGTACGTGCATGCATGTTTTTAATTCTCTCATCTACACCTAGTGCCTGACACTGAATAGGTGATCAATACACATGTTAAAATGAATCAGCATATGAGTGACTGACTATTGATTCTTCTTAGAATAACCCAGGCTTCTGTGGACTTCCATGGTCATATCTAGCAGGGAGGCCAAGTCAGAAGCATAAAGTGCCATTGAAGCACTCAGAAAAAGCAAGGAAAACTCAACAGAAAATGCGACAATTGAGCTGACATGGGGGCTGATTATAGCAAATAGTCACATTCTGAACAGAAGTTTTAGTCTTGAAAGTGCACAGACTGATAAAAGTACTTAGTGTTTGAGGATCAGTGGATAATTCCCTCTGGTTGAAGGTTATCTTGCTTGTGAGGAACAGCCAGAGGTGAGAGGGGGAGTTTAGGAGAGGGTCAGGCCTGGGCTCTCCTGATGAGATCTGCACTGTCCCTCTAATCTGCAGGAGCAGTCCCAGAACATGTAAACCGGGCGCGTACCCAGATTAGGTCTGTAAGCTAGGAAGGCAGCCTGCCTGGCCATCACCTCTTCTTACTCATCTCATGCTTTTTGGATGGACCTTACCTCTGACTGGACTTCTCTGCAATTGCCTCAAGAACCCTCTTGCAGCCCCTCCATGATGGGCTTCCCAGAATCCAACTAACTCACCATGCCTCTGCTCATCACTCCCTTCCTGACCTCCCTGATTCTCCCTTGCCTCTTTCCACTGCAGTCCCTGCTACACAACCACTCACCACCTCCAGCAAGGTCACTGAGCCAAGCTCTTGCATAACACTGTGAAGGATCTGCTGTTTTCTCTGCCCATGGATACTCTTCTCTTACCTGCCAGGAATTATGTTTTGGGACACATTAGTATTTCCTCACCTAGTTCTTCTCCAAATCTTCCTTTGGCTCAGACAGAGCAGTGTCCTCCTCTGGGTATCTCAATTTCCACACATGCTTTTATTATATAAAAGAACTATATTTTCATATCTCTTTCATTTATATCATGGCATTTAAAAGAATACATTCAAAATCAGATACATCATTCTACTTCCAGAGCATGGTATTAAAATCAGTATGAATAAACTTACATGTTTGCTGAGAGAAAAAATAAGAACAACATGGAAAATGGAAGCAGGGACTGCTGCAACCTAATCATCATATAATCTCTACTTCAAAATATAAATTATTATAATTTATTCAGAAAAATTCCTTAACTTCTTATTAGGCTGGGCCAGTTCTCAACAGTCCTGTGCACACCATTTTCAGTGAATGCCCACTGACTAACAGTCAGCATGCTTTGCTCCAAACCTCAGCCTGTAGGAAAATACCCTGACGATAAATATCTCAGCTCAAAGCCAATGATCTTCTGCAATAATGGAGCCCCTATCCTTGAAAGTTTGCAAGACGACCTGAATTATTCCTGTGCTTTCTTTAAAACTCCGTAACCGCTCACTCTTTCCTCGGGAGACATTTGCACATTTTTAGATGCATGAAAGGTACATGCATTTCTCTTTATTTAAAGTGAGAAATGTGGAGCTTTCCCTATGTACCCACAATGCCCACAAGGAGAAAGAAATGCCCACATTCTAGGTCCCATGAGCTCAAGGGTGGTTAATGGAGTCATTAGGACACATTCTCCGTACACCAACTTAATTTCATTTCCCTCCAGCAAGTTAGTAACAAGATGTTAATGGAAACTTGGCACCTCTAGGGAAGGGAGGGCTTGCTCCATCAGGTATAAGCAGAAAACACCATTAACTGATATAGTTCTGATTATTTGTCCTCTGTGTGACTGCAGGGGGAAAAGGAATACTCATTTATTTTAAAGATGATTTTCAAAACAATATCCAGGCATTGGATGAAACTAGGGCTGAAAATCAGATGTGTTTTGTGAGAAATTTCCTTCTAGGAGAGAGTGTGGTTACTGAAGCTTGTGAGATTGTGCCTTTGAGCTGGAGGTCAGCTCAGGGGAGAGATGAGCGAGAAAAAGGTGTCCAGGATGAAATCACTGCAATGTGCAAGAGCAACCCCATCGAGGATATTCCTTTACCCTGAAATTGTGAACTACCTGAGTTCTTGTCTGGAACGGAGGGGACAACAGTCTGGATCATGAAGAGAACCTACCTGAGCATGAGATTAAGACAATGGAAGACAGGGGTTCTCTGGAACTTGAGAAGTTCATCTTACTCAGATGAACTTCTTCTGGATCTTTCTTAAATTTCAGCTTTTTTTTTCTCCACTCTGCTATTGTGCTCCAGATTCTAAAAGATCCCTTTCAATCTTCCAAACTACTCTTTTATCTTCCCTTTGTTAATTAACCCAGAAAATATAAATGGCCACTATTCCTGCAGTTCACATCATAGTCTTCCTTCTTAACCCTGAAACATAGTGACCTAAAATAATGAGATAATCCTCAGTTTTGTATAGGCAGGTCTTCTGTTTCCCATGGCAGCCAGAATATGGGTTCTCTGTTTTTCCCAGTTGCTCTTGGTCATTGAAAAGGTCTCTAGCAAGAGTGAATTGCTTTTACCATTTGGAAATACCTGCTATGGTCTGAAAGTTTGTGTCCACTCAGAAATTGTGTATGTTGAAATCTTAACCCCAAAGGTTTTAGGATGATTAGGTAATGAGCCTTGGTCTCTCACTAACCAAATCTGTGCTCTTTAACAAGGTCCCAAGGAGATCTTTCACCCCTTCCAGATTAAGAGGACCCAGTGAAATGAATTTATCTATGAGGCAGCAGGCCTTCACCAGATACCAGATCCACTGGTGTCTTCATCTTGGACTTCTAGTTTCAAAAATTAGGAGAAACCAATTTCTGTTGTTTATAAGCCGCCCAGCTTATGTTGCTAAAGCAACCTGAATGAACTGAGAGAGTACCCATGCACACTGATTCACAAAATAAAAAATTAATAAGTTTTTCATTGGAAGTGTAATGGTAAAATCAAAATTAGTATTTTAAAGTTAAATTAGTCTTGGTCTGGTAGCCACCATAACAAAGTATCACTAAGTGCTTAAAAAAAGCATTTATTCTTCCACAGTTCTTGAGTATAGAAGTCCAAAATTCATAAATGAAAGTTTTGGCAGGGTTACAATCAGTCTGAGCCCTAGCTGGGGAAGAACTGTCCTTTGTCTATTCTTGCTGCTGGTGTTGGCCATTGACCCTTTGCATTCTTTGACCTGAAGAAAGGTGTATTGCTCCAATCTCTGCCTCCATCCCATAGTGCTCTCTGTGCATTCATCTGTCTTCACATTTGCTTTCTTTTCTTGTAGAGATGCCAGTCATACTGGATTAGGGCACACCCTAATGGTTATATCTGCAAAGACTGTTTTGAGATAAGGTCATGTTCACAGGTGCTGGAGGTTAGGACTTCAACATATCTTTTCTGGAGGGTGGGCACAAAAACTTCAATGCATAACAATCTCCATCAACACTTAAAGATTCTGAATTTCCATTTTACCAAATTCAGGTTAATATACTGACCTCACTGTGTTACTATGGAATAAAATGGGACAGCAGCTGGAAGATACTTTCATGGTGTCTGACTAATGTTAGCATCTATTTATCCCCTCCCCTTAAGAAATGGTATATTCATACCTTGCACCTTTTTCCCCCTTTCTCCACCTTATGTGTTTCTTGTGTTCACTTTCTATTACTGTAATAAAATCCCTGAGATAATAAGCTTAAAGTGAGGAATGATTTATTCCAACTCATTGTTTCAGTCCATGGTCAGTGTGGCCCATCTCTTTGGACTGGTGGTGAGGCAGAACATGATGCAGACCTGGTAGTAGAGCAAAGCTGCTCACCCCATGGCACCTGGGAAGCAAAGAGAGAAAGACAAGGAGTCAGTGTCCCACCATTCTCTTCAAGGGCACAACTCAGTGACCTAACATCCTTCCATTAGGACTCAAATACTAAAGGTTCTACCATCTTCCAGTAGAGCTGCAAGCTACTGATGAGGTGGTTAGCATATGGACCTTTGAGGTACATTTAAGATGCACCTTTGATGCACCCTATTACACTGCTCCATTAGCCCTGATATCAGTTCTACAACCCATATCTCAGGTTAATAATGTGGTCAAATTTCTTTTTAGTTCTAGATTTTTTTTAATCTAAATACCCACTTAGAATCTCCTTTTGAACTACTTCAAGGTTTTTATACTCAGTATAACCAAAATCCAATTAACTAACTTTCTTACCAAACCTTGATCCCTTTCAAATAGAACTATCATGCCTTCAGAACTCATTGTAATTGAAGGATGTGATGAGAGTTATGGCACTTCATCCTTATTCGCAACATCCAGTCCATGATGACATCCTATCTACTTTGCCTTTTAAATATCCCTCACACCTCTTTTATGTCTGTCTGCTCTGCACCATTCTAGTCCAAGCAACCTCATTTCTCACCTGGCTGATGCTTTTCATTGATGGTAAAGCTGTGATAGGCAAAATAAAGACTCCTGCTAATCCTTGGAACCTGTGAATACATCACTTCACATGGCAAAAGGGACTTTGCAGGAGTGAGTGAGTTATATGTGGTGAAATATCCTGAATTGTCTGGTGTAATCCCTGGAGTATCTGGGAAAGTGGGAAGCAGTGGAGACAAGGAGATGTGAGGATGCCGGTGGAGGCTGAATGATGTGCCCTGGAGATGGAGGACAGGGTCAGGCACCAAGAATGCTGGTGCCTTTAGAAGGTGGAAAGGGCAGGAAGCCTTTTCTCTGCAGCCTCAGGAGTGTGGCCTTGCCAATATCTTGACTCAAGCATAGGGAAATTCCATCTCAGACTGCTGTGATTTTAAATCCAGGGAGTTTGTTAATTTGTTCTAGTAATTATAGAAAGCCAATGTGATCTTAGTTTTCCCTCTTCCTATACATTCTTGACGTAGATCAAACAATGTCATTTCTGAGACTCAAACCTTATTATGTCCCTAGGTTTGAGAAGAAAAGGCTTCCTGTCCTTAATAGGTTGTACTTTGTACTTTTATAATTACACCATTGATCTATTTCATTTATATCTAGAAAGAATAGGGGGTGGTAGGAAAGGAAAGGAAGGGGCAATCCTGGATTGAAGGGAAATTGGTTACACATTATGCTTTTATAATTATGTCGTTGTATATTCTATTGTCATGTATAACTAAAAAGACAGGGGAGAGAGAAGGAGGGAAAGGAAGGGGAAAGACTGAGGACTGAATTTGAAAAAGCTGTACTCCATGCTTTTATAATTATGTCATGGTGTATTCTAGTCATGTATGTCTAAAAAAGAAACAATAACAAAACAAAACAACAAAAAAAAGAAAACAAAGACTCTTCAAGTTCCTTGGAACTCTATGATATTACTAGGGATTTCTAGTTTTTCTTGAAACTAAGACTTAGGTAAAACTCCCTGCCAGGCTCTTACACAGCCTTACACAGCCCACACCTGTCTCACAGCCTCCTTGCCACCAAATTCTCAGCACCTTGATCTTCCAGCTCCTGATTTCACTGCATTCCTTCCTGCCCCAAGACAATTGCTTATGCCCTACCCTGCGCTCAGAGCACTGGTCCTGCTCCCATTGTTGTTGTTATATTCCTCTCTTAAAATCACACATATTCTCTTTTTACCTCTTGTCATCATCACCACTGCTATTTTATAGTTTTTTAATTCCTTAATTTATGCATTTTTCCCTACCTGATTTTGAGTTTGTTCCTTTTTGTCTATTTTAAAGGGAGAAAGAATCAATTTTATTTATTTATTTATCTGATCTTGGTTTCTAAACTGACATTTAGTTGTGTATGTGGTGCTGGGGTTTGAACTCAATTCCTTGTGCATACCAGGCAAGCACTCCAACTACTGGCCACTGCTCCAGCCCTGAGTTTCTTCCCCCATGAAATCAGAGACAGCATCCTTTCTCTTTCTCCCCTTTTCTTTTACCATCTCAAGCTCCCAACCTGGAGCCAGAGCATGTTCATCACAGAGACAGGACCTCTGAGCTGAGTTAATAAATGCAGGGAAGAGTCCCTGCAGCCCCAGTCCTGAGCCTGTTTGTGTTGCTGCCTGTGCTGTGGATAGCATCTACTGCCCTGTGACGTATCTGACTCTTTGAAAATCATCTACATTGTTTCTACCCATCTGAATAAAACATGTGACTTGTATCACCACTTCATAGATTAAGGAAAGTTACCTTTCATGGGGTCCTCACCATCTGCATGCCAAGACACGTGACGGAGTTGAAGCGGAGGAGTCCAAGCCATTGGTAATTAAACACAAAATGATAATGTTTGTGTTTCATTATTTTTTCTTTATTTTTTTATTGGTACCTTATACTTGTACATAATGATAGGATGTGTTGCCACATATTCATATATGCACACGATACAGCAATACAATTTGATCAATATCCCCCTACTGACATCCCCCTACCTCCCTCCTCCCGTTCCCCAGATCCCTGGCCTCTCTTTCTTGGTCCTATATTTTTCCTAAAATATCCAAGTACAATGATGTAATTATTATACCTATGAAGAACATGTTTTATATACATGACTATAGTATATACAGTGACATAAATACTTGGAGTATACCCTGCTTTAGCTCCATTCCAACATTTCCCCTTCTCCTCCCTTCCCATCATCCCTTATTATTTTTAGATATAATTGACAATACAAGTAAACATTACATTTTTGTAAAGGCATGCAGTATAGCTTATTCAAATATACAGAATCTTGAAACTGTATCTCATAAATATTGACATATTGCAATTTTCTTACAATTCACTTTTCTCTGTTTTGTCTTCTCTTTTTTTTGAATTTTTATTAAGGTTTTGAGTTGTCAATGAATCTTAAATGCATATGAAGTGGCAATATGGTATGCATTTGGTCTAAATCATAGTTTCCTCCACAGTGCCCACTCCTCTGTCTTTTGAATCTTCCATATTATACCCCTATAAGAGATATAAATGTGTGTATATATATATGTATGTGTATATATGTGTATGTGTGTGTGTATATATAATTATAAATTTTCCAGAGTTAAATGATGGTATAAGTATCATCTCAGGGATTGATGCATAGGGTACATTGTGGATTATATTCCTAGCTCCTTCCCTATCCTCTCTCTCTCTCCCCATGACCTCTCCCTTCCTCCCTCGCCCACCTACACATCTATGGTTCCCCTAGATTACATGTTGGTATGCTTTTGGTATGTCTGTTACATGAGTTTGATTACCTTTATCCCAAGACTGGGTCTTGTTTCATTATTTTTTAAACTCTGTAACAGTACGTTCATAGTATTGTAAAAGTAAAACACTACATATGTGTGTAACGGTTGAATTTGGCAGGTTGGGTCCGATAGATAAAGATATTCTTTTAATAAAAGATAGTGTTTATTTTATTAATAATATGAAAGGAAAAGCAAAAGTGGCAGATGAGTGAGAAAGAGAAGAAAATACCTCACCACATCAGGGAAACATCAACACCTGAAGTCACGTAGCCGGGCAGCTTTCCAGAGTCCGACAAAAGTCCCCAGTACAGTATCTCCACAGGTAATACTCCAAAGCCTTATTCCCAGTGGGACTAGTTAAATGCAAGCTAGAAGAAAGAAAGCTCCGTTCTAAAAACCTGCATGACCCAGTGATTCCCCCAAGAACACTTCATCCCCATAAGGACTGGCCAGTTCCCTGAAGGCATAGTGGTTCATGACTCTGAGTTTCTGTGAGTGAACCAAACCCGCTGAGGAGAAGTCAGCCTTGTTTAGATAGAGGTCCATCAAGGCTGTGCAAAAGTCCCATCAGGCACAGGGACAGGTAGGATCTTTACTGTTTTCCTTAGCCCTTTAAATATAGTGTCCCAAATCTTTATGTTTCAGAAAAACAAATTAATAAGGCAAATAAACAAGAAATATCAAAGAGAATAAAATGGCTTTCCAATCAAGATGAGAGAGGAGCATAAAATAATCTTTAAAACTCCTTCACCACACACACACACACAAAAACTCCTTCACCACATTCAGTTTGATGACCAATTGAACATCAGCAATCCGGAAGATGAAAGAAAAGCTTCAAAGCTTTTTTTTTTTTTGGCTTCAACAATAGATGATTTTAAATGCTCATGGCATTTATAATTCCTCAGAAGTATTCTGTTCCTCTGTGAGTCCACCATTATTATGTGAGACGGCTATTATGTAAGGCTGACTTGTACAGTGCTTCTGGTTTGGAGAACCTGGACCACAAATGTCCTCTAAAGCTACATGCTGAAATCTCCCTTCCAAGAGGTAGACAGAGGCCTGCTGAGAGGCTGGGGCACTGCTCAGGGTGCTCTTCCTAGGCCTGGGGCCCTCCAGGAGGATGGCTTCACCCAACATCTGCTGCATTCAGGTAAGTGGTGAACAGTCCAACCAAAACCCTGTAGAGTCTGATCCAAATCTTCAAATTAAAGGAGACCAATTGGGAAGGCCATCACCAGGGTAAAGAGGACACTGAGACAGAAGGAGGTGAGGGGGGTGTCTGTTGCTTCCTGACCTTGACTTCCTGAATAGGTGATTGCTACGCTCACCTGTTCAGCCGGACTGTGGTCCCTCCAGGACCTGCAAGGGCTCTTTAATTTATCAGACTGTAATGACCATAAAGGGGTCAATGAGGAAGGGCCACCTGGTAGGATGAGGGAGATGCCACCTGTTTCAGTCAGCTTTTCTGTCACTGTGATCAAAGACCTTAAAAGAACAATTTGAGGAAGAAAAGTTTATTTTGGTTCATGGTTTTTAAAGTCTTAGTTCACAGACAGCCAACACCATAGCTCTGGGCCTAGAGTGGGGGCAGAACATTAAGCCAGAAGAGTGTGGTGGAGTAAAGCAGTTGGAGACACTGATACTAGGAAGCACAGAGAGAGTTCTATTTACCAGGGACAAATGCACACCCCGCATTGACCTACTTCCTTCAGCCATACCCTATCTGCCTACAGTTACGACACAGTTAATCCACCTCAGTGGATTAATCCACAGATTAGGTTACAACTCTCCTAATCTAATTGTTTCACCTCTGAAAGTTCTTTGCAGGTCTCACACATGCACTTTTGGAGGACACCTCCTACATAAACTACACCACCACCTAAACAGCCATTGCATTCAAGGCTCAAGCATGCTCCAAGCAAAAGCCAGGCTGCTTCATAGAAGTCCGCAGAGACCTAGGAGTGTAACTTGCGGATCCACTGGAGGAGGGGCTTTCAACTCTTGGGTATGCAAAAAAGGGTAGAAGGCTTTCATTAGCATAGGGTGTAACACAATGAGGCTTTTTACCTCTCTTGAATGGGTCTTGGAAGAATGGAACAAGTTACTTGTTCCAGGATTAATTCCTTTGAGATCCAACAGAACAGAGGCCCTCTGTTGTAGCTTTGTTCCCTGAGAGATTAACTCTGCTCAGTTTGCAAACACTGCACCTTTTCTTGTTCAGTATTTCTTCCCTTTGTAGATAATCTGTTTTTATTTTATGATGAAAATAATCCATTACTAAACTAAAACACCAGCTGTCATTGGAAAGTGGGATTATAGCTCATGACAAATCCGTGATTGTGCCAACTTTCCTAGAACTTAGCCTCCTAGTGGATCTCTGCTGTTGAAAAACAACTTATACCTTATATGTTTCTATGTAGGAATCCCAGGTTCATAAAGGTCACTGAAGGAGGTTGACAGAAATTTTGAAACTTCATTTATTCTTCTGCTCAATTTATATCAATAAAATTAAATATAATTAAAAATTAACATTGAAATTTAGTTGTGAAGATATTTATTTTCTTATTCATCTAACAAGATATTAAAAAAACTTTCAATGTCCAACAAAGGAGATTAATTAAACTCAAAGTTAACCTGAGAGTATACTAATAAATGTCTGTTTATTAGTGATGTGGGGTTTTTGAGATGAGGCCAGATTCTCTGCTCCTGCTGGCAAACAGAATCTGGGCTGACTGCAGATTGTGCTGCCAAAGTAGCCCATTTTCAGTGTTTGCAGCTTTTCCCAGTTAAATCTGGGAATCTGGACTGGCTGCAGGTTTCTGCAGATAAAACAGTGTTAGCAGCTCCCCAGCTAAGAGCTGGTTGCGTTTCAGCTCTTGGTGTGGAAATATACCCAGGGAATTTGGTGCCAATCTTCTGGGTTTTTGTCTCACAAATTTGAAGACTAAAATCCATGGACAACCATGGAAGGGAAGAGTAAAAGGAGTAGGGTTTATTTAAGGAAGGAGAGCACAGACTCCACAATGGAAAGTGGGTCCTAGAAGCATGACACCATCTGATGTATGTTAGGCCAGGGATTATATTAGTTTGGTTATGAGCCTTGATTAATATTCATATAAAGCAGGTATTGAAAAAAGCACCAACATCATTGGTTAAGCTCTATGTAAAACAGGCATTGAAACTAAGCACCAAAACCATTGGTTAAAATCTATGCAAAACAGGTAGGAAATCCTTCCTAGTTCCCATCTGTGTCCACCCCCACTTCTTAGTTTTCTTGCCTCTGGGACAAAGGAGCAGCTGCCATAGGTGAGCTTCACAGTCATTTGCATTTGAAGGCCCTGAGCATACCTACCAATCACTCTCTACTGGCTAGCTTCTAGGTGTAGTTGAAAGGGGCCCTTTGTCCTGACTGCCTAGCTGGTTTACTATCTCTCCTAAACTGTCTCATTAGTACAAGCTAAATGAGAGGTATGAAATAATAACAGCAGTTAAAAATTGATGACATGGTTGTACCCTTGTTACTATGGAGTAATGCTTATTAATTAATTGAACAAAATAAGCTACAAAATGATATTTACAAAATAATTTTATCCTGGTAAAAATAGGAAATCAAATTATAATGAAAATAGAATTTTCATAGAAATTCTATGCCTAGAATTTCTCAGGCATTTCTGATGGATATGGAAAATTACCAGAAAACATGCGAGCTAGACAGACAACCTCCTACTCACTATTTTGAAACTACTGACTCTAGCCCTTATGGGAATCTATTGACTCTGGGCCCTTATCAGAAAAATCACACTCTACTGAAACTCCTCTTTTAACCAGAAAACTTGAACCTTGATCTGCTGCCCACCTTGTTCCCTCTATATCTACCCCAGGCTGTAAGCAGCAGGTGGGTCCCAGGCTCCACTGGGCCTCCCGCCTCAGGTTTCTCCTGAATAAACCTATGTTACTGTTGAGCGCTGCTTTCCTCTCTCTTTCCTTCATTCCTCTCTTTCCTTACAATTTCTATGCATCAAGCATTATTCAAAAGGGTTTGATGTTTCGTGTGAGTGGCTCTTGGAACCATTCATTCCCATTACTCCCAAGAAACAGTGTGATATTTTTGGCTAATCTGGGAGCTTTGTGAAAAAAGGAGTATCTTCTATTTTATTACTATTTGTTATTAGTGCAAAACTGATTTATTTGCATGCATAATGAGATTTAGAATACTCAACAAAATAGAAAGTAGACTTCAGGCTAAAAGAACCCACAGTGGGTCTGCCTTCACTGGAGACTTGTCATGTCACCTTCAGAAGTAGAGGAAGTGGAGGGTCCTTCATCTGACCTTTCCACTGTGCATGGCTGTGCTCACCTGTATGCTGTGAAGGTCTTTCTGCCACCCAGTGAAACAGAGGTGCCATTATAATTTCTATTTAGAAAAGTGACTGTGTTAGAATTGGAGCCTAAGAACACACTCACACAAATACACATATACACATGTATACATTACATTTGTATCATTATGAAAATTTATGTGGTTTTAATACCCTGGAGCCTCAATCTTGGTGCATATTTCATATTATTTCCTTAGATTAAATTCAAAGTACATTTTTGAGTGGAAAGCAAAAACATTCTGTTTCTTTATACCTATTGCCAAAGGACCACCCAGAAAACTTATCTTCATCCATCCTTCTCCTCACTAGCACAGCCCTGATTTTATGGGAAAATGGTGGGGTATATTCAAGAAGCAAAATTGAGAGAGGCCCAGCAGAGGTTTGAATATGCAGCTTGGTCATTGGTAGAGAGATCTGGACTGTGAGATCCCATAGCAGAAAATGGGGTTGCTCTCTCACTGAGATTTATGGTCTGGAATTCTAACTGTGACCCTGGCTGACAGGGACCAGACAGAGCAGCAGCGGAGTTTATGCTGTAGTTTGGCCTGAAGGCAGCACTTTGGGTGTTCTCACACAGAAATATGGTGAATTTGTCCTCAAGCAAGAAATCCAGGATCTTCCTTAGGGTCTGAAGTTCATATGCTTGGGCTGCTGCTCTGAGAACAAGTGCAGCAACAATGCACAGATAGGAAGGGGATGCTCCCTCTCAGCATCCAGGGGATGTGAGGACAGAGGCTAGGACAGAGCAGGAAGGAGGTGATGTCTAATGTTTTCGGTTTGACCTAGTCTTCCCAAGCCACCAACAGCAGCAATTCTTAGAGTCAAAATAACCAAACAAAAAACAAAGCCAACCTTTTAAATGTGTTCTAGGCTTTTGCTATTATGATCAATTAGTTACAGCAGTGCAGTATGAACTATAAGATGTTACTCAAATGCACATGATCATTTTCTTCTTGTTGTTACTATTTCATATTCCACAGCAATTGAAATGAAACTTTTCTCTGCTATTCTTTCATTCATTCATTCATTTATCAGAAAAATACTTATTTACTTTTGATCATGTGAGAGATGTGATCCATAGATATAAAGACCATTGAGAGTCTGCCTTCTAATGACAAAGACACGTTTTTTTGCCTGAAGTCTGCATTTGATAGTAGCTGTAGATATGAAAGCAAAAAGGCAAAAAGAAGACATTAGTGATGAGGGACAGTTTTTCCTGAGGAAATGAGGGAAAGCTTCATAGTAGAAAAGAACTTTAATTCCCACTCTTGGGAAGATCAGAGTTTTCCAGCCGAACCAGGATGACACATTGGGGAGCAGGAAGAGTGTGGAAAGATGGAGATAGCACCTGCCAGGCAAAACCTGAATACCAGATTAGTGTAAGAGTTGCTGGAACATAGCTGATCCAAGGTGTGCTAAGGTTTGTACCAGTGCAGGCTGGTAGGGCATGTCTATTAAAGACTGTTAGGGCCATGCTTCAGAGTGTGGACATCATGCCAACAATGAAATAGATGGAGACCCTCCCCCAGGAAATTTCCTTTAATGGTTCCTGAACAAGTGCATTTTGTATGATCTCTCTCAGAACAGTATAGGGTACAATGCTGTTTAAACATCTCCATTGGTTAACAGGGAACAATTGAGAATAGTTATCAATAGAGTAAAAAGGATTTATTTTAAGAAAACAGCTCTGGGGTCTGCCAAGATTCAATTGGAAATGGAAAGGATCTTAAACCCCAACATTATTCAGTTGGCTATAGACATAATTTGAGTGACAATGCTGGGGAAAATGGTGGGGTATATTCAAGAGGCAAAATTGAGAGAGGTCCAGCAGAGGATTGAATATGTACCATGGTCATTAGTAGAAAGATGTGGACTGGGAAAGAAGATTTCCAAATATAAATAGCTGTGAAATACAAACTCTGAAGAGGTTGGCATCAATTAAAGAGGAAGTGTGGGGAAAGAAGAAAATAGATACAAATACTGAAGAAACCAACATTTAAAAGAAGAACAAAGGAAAAGAAGCCCTTTTGAAAAGTGAGGAGTAAGGAGAGGAGGGAGGAAATTAGAGGAGAATAAAGAATTAGAAGAAATGGGAAGACAGAGTTCACAAGAAGGGTGATTAAAATATGCCACTGTGACCAGATGCTGGATCAAGCCCCTCTACCAGGTCCAAGTTTTCCTCCCAGCTACTCCCACTCCAGAGCCTTGGGTGGAAAGAGTTCTATCTGTGGATTGCTCCTATTTGATATGTGCCTCCTGTCCTTTCACCCCAGTCCATGACAATGTCTGTTCCCCTAAGCTTTTATTTTTGGTTGACATCTCTATTCCACCTTGTGTATGTAGTTAGAATCCTTCCTTTAGCCCAACCCCATATTTTTAGTCTATAGCTAGATGAAGAAATTCCTTTGGTCTGAGAACACCTATGTTTTTTGCAATAGGTCTTGTCTCGGTCATTTACTCTAAAATACATTGTGAAGGAAGGAAATGCAATTGTACTGCATGCTGTTGACTCTATTACATGTCCAATGGACTATTCAGGGACCAATGGAACATCCCTATTCCTTTTCTGGAACATGGAAGCCAGATCAAGTGAGCATCAACATCATGTGACTGAGGTTTCCCTGTTCTGGAACGCTGAAGCCAGATGCAAGTGAACATCAGCATCATACGACTGAGGTTTTCAAGGAGTTCTCCAAGGGTTGCTGCTCATGTTCCTTTCTACTAGCAGTGGATGGATGGTGACTACACTTTCTGTATATCGAGATCAGACCCTCTTGGATATGGTGTGGGAATCCTGAAAACTGTGGTGACACACTTCTCCAGGGAATGAGAACAACTGAATCGTTCAATAGCCAGAGTAGAACAAATTGGCTTTCAAGCTTGATTCATAGAAAAGCCAGTTTGTTCCAAACCTGTCACTCTCATAAGATCACATCCTTTGTAACTCTGCTGCATTGTCTGATCTAGAAATGCTCTCTTTGAATACGAGATGCAGCGGACAGCCCGTGTTCATGCTGCCAGCGCTAGGTCAAGCCATCAGCCACAGAGCCGGAACGATGTCTAAGGAAAGCTAGTTCCATATTGTTGTGAGACAGGAAAGGGGCATAAAAGTATTTTAGCTTCACATGTACCCTAGCTATACATGAATAATCCCCAAATGCATGAGATGCGAGGACCAGGAGATGTTTCTTTCAGGAAGGCAGTCTGTCCTCCCAACTACCAGCAAACGTTTGTTACTCATAATTGTTATATCTAGGTGCCATGTGGGAAGGAAAACACAGTCTTTGAGTTTGAATTAATACTTGGTTTTTTAAATTTCATTTAATTTTTTATTAGATGTATATAGAATTACAATTGAGGGGGAAACATTATCAAACATTCAAGAACCAATGTATATATATACTTAGTTATCCAGGGGTAATGCCAAATCATGGATGCCCACGTTGGGTTTCCCCTGTTGCTGTTTTTCCCAGAAGAACTCTTGCATTAAATGAGTGTCTCGTGGAGGAATGACATCTACTTCTGAGATGGTTCCCCCATATTCCATTCTCCAGTCTCCTAGGAGTTCTTCATACACCCCCCTCCCCCTCCTTATGCCTCCAAGTACCCTATGGGGGCATCCCCCTATTGTGTTGAGAATCATACAATTTGAAATTTTTGTTAGCTTAGCCATCTAACCTACTGCTTCCCCATGTATTCTAGCTTCCACAGATGAGAGAAACTATTTGGCCCTTGAGTCTCTGAGATTGGGATACTTCACTGAGCATAATTCTTTCCATCTCCATCCATTTGGCTGAAAAATCCATAATATCATCTTCTCTAATGGCCAAATAGAATTCCATTGTAATACTTGGTTTTTAATAATGATATCAGGACATTCAGATGAATAAAGTGGAATTGCAGTTCTAGATTTCAAGGTTCCAAATAACTATCAGAGTCTATGAAAAGTCTGGGATTTTATATTAATTGCAACCTATTATATTATCCTGTTATTGCTTCATGGATGCTACCAAAAGGCATGATGCTCCTGTATCAGACATAGAGGACTTTATTACTCTTTCTTTCTCAGTACAAAGAATGTTGGCTACTATTGGCTCCTCATCCCCCCAAGTTCCACAGGCCAACATACAAGTAGGACTACATGATGCCTGTCCTTGAATGGGCTGGGTGCCAGGAGTAAGACAGAGTCTGGGGAATCTACTTAATTTATTTTGAGCCCACTCTGTGTGAGGAAGAGAGGTAAGATTGTGTTATTAACTAATCCCTCCTCATTGCTCACTACAGCACAATCCTGAGAAAGGAGCCAGGATTCTTGGTGTATACAGAAAGAACAAGCAGGGATTCTCAGGAAGGTTGGCTCCTTCAACAATAACTATTTGAAAAGAATATTGACAGAATACTTTTGAAAGAGATCATGTTATTTCTCAAATTAAATATTTAGAATCTATAATGATGTTATATATTTATTTAGAGTAGCAAATCATAACACATATCTAGTTGAGATTTATAACATATTTGTGTATGTGACATGAAATTTTTTTATAGAGCAGTTAAATTAATCTTGAATGTTCTAATGCTTATGCAAAAGCCTGTGATATTAGGGAATTTCCAGTAACCCCATAACTGACATCCTGATTTTGTAACATACTCTTAAAAACAGACTAATAACTCTGCTTCCACTTCTCAGTTGTCCATGAAATATAGTCAAGTGTACCTTCATTAGGGACCTTGAGCATAGCACCACCTGAATGATGAAAGATATGTTTACAGGTTCTGTAGTTCTTAGCCATAATTAATAGAATGGATATTTTATTAGTTCATAGGTATATATAACTGGATATACCTGTCATTGCATATCTGACACATTTAGTGTACCACCTGATAGAACTTGTCCATTGACTTTCAGCAGAATTGTTCCATTCGAACTGATCTAATTTCCTTCATCTTTGTGAATTTGATTAGAGAAATTCACCACTCTTCTTCACTTAAAAGGCATTGTTTGGAGCTGGAGCAGTTGCTCAGTGGGTACAGCACTTGCCTGGCATGTATGGGGATGCGGGTTTGAACCCCAGCACTATTTTCACAACGAAGCACCAGAGCACCAAAATCCACCTGAAAAACTAAATAAAATTGATACTCTCTCTCTCTCTCTCTCTCTGTCCATCTCTCTCAAAAAATGAATAAATATATGAAAGGCATTGTTCCCTTGAAACTAGGACCATCTCTGTTACTGGCTCCCTGTACCAATGACCATCTCCACCATTCTGGATCCTGGAAGTGGTAGGAAAAGTCACAGAATTTCCAAGAAGATCGGTAATAACATCTTTGACCAACGGTAGGGTGAGCTAGCTTTTGATGACCAAAGTTTGGCTCCTGTAAAGTCCAGGGCATCTCCAGTAGTTGAGGACATAATAATCATGAAGTGCAAATGAAATTTGACTGATGAGATTCTATCACACACCATAGGAATGCTCTAGAGTGCTCTAGAATATCTCAGAACTACCTTTTAGCAGATGAAACCCAGAAGTAACCAAGTGGGATTTTATTGGATTTGATTATCCCACTGCCTATAGTCTACACTTTACAGATTATGTAGTCAGGCAGTCCTTAGCCAGCAGTGCAGCAAAACAAACTATAGGGATGACCAGGGATGACATTAAGGACTTCTCCTCTCCTTTGCCCCTTCCTCTTTCAAATGCTCTTCACAATCAGGTTACTCCCATGCTCTGTTTTCCCAGTTACTGACTTTTTCTCAAGCTTTGGTATCTACTTCACTTCCCATCTTAAGTTTGTCTACTCTCTGTATTCTTTATGGTATTGTTTTTTCGGTAGCTTTCAGTTCCACTTCCATCCCTCACTGGTCACCTGGTCCTTCTATATTTAGGTGTGGAAGTGTTGCTGGGTGGGGAAGGAGTTTTGTTAATAAGAGAAATAGATAGTAGTGTTTTCTGGGATTCAGAAGTATGATATTTTTCAGATAGAGGTCAAGGAAACACTTGTGGAGAAGGAAACATGTGCCTGGATCCTTGAAGACAGTTTGCATTTTGCAATAGGAAGACATTGGGACAGTTTGTGCCAACCACGGGGGAAGTGGAAAGGCTCATTAGCTGTTCTCAGACAGGTACCAAGAAGAAAGGTAAGAAGTTCAGTTTTAAAGAAACAAACAGCCATATGTGTTCTGGGCATTTACTTCTCAGATGTTGCTTTTCTAAAAATGTGCATATAATTTCTCACTTCTCACTTTGAAACATTTCTCTCTTTTCCCAATGATATTGCTGGTTACCACTTTGAAAGTTCAGTGTTACTCAGAGGAACTCATGCATTTATTTTATCATCACCACCCCTGACTATTCCATAATAAACTCATCTTTGTGGTGTATCCACTAAATTTATCTGGTCAGCAGGATATTATTTTCCATTTCTTCTGTATCATTTTGAGATTTTCTGAAAGTGACTTCTTCAAAGTTCACTAGTACCTTCTCTTGCTGTTTGCACATATCCTTAGAAACATCACAAAATTAATAATTTTGTGATCATTGAACCATAGACACTCACCCTGTGTATATTTGTCTTCATCATATCTTGTTTGTTAGGAAGAAAGGTAGTAAACAAATCAAGATATCAGAGTTCTCTGGAGGTTTACTATGGCTCAACATTCTTTAAAGAAAATGTCCTGCTGTTTACTTGTTCAAAATGTACTTGATGATTCTCTGGGAATTCACTGTCCATTACCATGTGGGAACATTGCACCACTGAAAAATCCATCACTTAGGAACATAAACTCATCTGGGAGAATTTCTTCAGCTGTTTTTTTCTCATTAGTCTTTAACTAGCCAGCAGCTGCCTCAGAGAAAACATTAAATGCTGTCTATTTAACAGCAGTGATCTTTCCATTTAGTCAAAAACTTCCAATGACTGCTGACAGGATTAACTCTGCAATAAAAAGTAAAGAGGTGGATTAGAAAACATGAGCTTGCACAATTCAGTGCATGTATTTGAACATAATCTATGAGATAAATGAGGATTGAACCTTAAAGTTGACAATTCACATGTTGCATAACAGCTTTTCTTTCCAAACATAAACTTGGTCATGCAATAAACTTCTTATTGAAAATTATGTGATTACATATTTAACAAATATTAACCATCTATAGTATGCTAAGCACCCAGGACACAAGCAGACCCTGGTATAGAAGGTCTTTCAGATTATAACAGAATAGCAAAATTTAGGCATATGTGCTAAGTAAAGTTGTGTCCAGATGTTTCCACCAGCTGTGGGGCTCTCTGTGCTTATATACACACTAAGATTGGCATGTCTACTGAAGAGGGGTCAATTACTGTAAGCAGCAGCAAGGTGGCTAAACACTGGTAGCCAAGCCTAATCAGGATCAATGAAATGAGGGTGAGGGGACAAGAAAGTTAAAGAGAATGTGAATTAACATTAAAGTGGTACAAATCAGTCCTTATGAAAATGCAAGAAGATGGAAATCTTTTGAACATATGAAGGATACACATAGGAATTAAGCCACAAAGTTGACAATTCTCATGTTGCACAACATTCTTATGCTGCAAAGCATCATTTTCAGTGCTGTGCAACTTTCCAGCTGTTGGGGCAGTTAGAGGAGCAATTATAAAAACAGAGTTAATGTGTGAGGAAATGGAGAAGAAGAAAAAGAAATCATTCAACTCTGCCAAGGGAAATCACCATGCAAAGAATTGTATCTTAAAAGATGAGTCATAGTCCAATGTTATTTTACTTTGATTGAGATGAGCTGCCATCAGAATACATACTTGAGATTTTTATCCTAACACTGAGTGTGTGTGTACTTATCTATATATATGCATACATGTAAGTATACATTTATAGATATAAGTATATGTATACACACACACACACACACACACACACACACACACTCACTCACAGATTTCCCTTTCACTAAAAAGCAAAATAAAGTATAATAAAAGCACAGGTATATTTTTTACACCTTTTTACTATTATTATTTGTTTGACAAAGTCTTACATATTGTCATATATTCATGCATACGTGGATAGTGACATAGTAAGTTAAGGCCAAGATATCCTCGCTTTCATCCATTCCCTGATCTCATGCCTACTCTAATACCCCCATGGTATAATTGGAAATGAGCATATACATGTATATTAATTTTTGAAATTTTTGAGTTTATTTGCCTGTCTGTGTGTAGTTGGGTTTTTCATGGGAGTCAAGTGTTTCCAGCTGTATTGATAACCCTCCTTATGGCTCCGTTCCCTCCCTGCCTCCATCCCTTCTCCCCCTACTTTCATAGTTTTAGTTCTCCAACTTCATGTGAAATTTCAACTATGGTGAGTTTATTACTTAAACTTAGCTAAGTTTCATCCTGCCTTAGGTTTTATTCTACCTTCCACATATTAAATAAAACATTTGACCTTTAACTCTCTGTGTTTGGGATATTTCACTCAGCATAATTTTTAAAAATTTTCCATCCATTTAGTTGCAAATGCCATAATATCGTTCTTACTAATAGCAGAATAGAATTTCCTCATATGTGTATGTATGTATATATATATATATATATATATATATATATATATATGTTATTTTACCTTGATTGAGATGAGCTGTCATCAGACTACATTTTTGAGATTTTTTTAAATTTTTTTAATTTTTGAACAACCATACAAGTTTTTAACAAAATAATATAAAATGTGTATATATTCTGGATATTGAAATTACCCCCAGGAGTGCCAACATTTTTTTTTTTATTTTTAAACAACCTTACACGATTTTAACAAAATAATATAAAATGTGTATAAAATCTGTAAATATT
>PVKS010025941.1:0-29232 GCA_004027875.1 Aplodontia rufa | reverse complement strand
AGATTTAGCAAAGTGGCAGGATACAAGATCAACATGCATAAATCAATAGCTATCCTATACACTACTAATAACAGAACTGGTGAAGAAATCAGGAAATCAGTCCCATTCACAATATCTTCAAAAGGAATAAAATACTTGGGAATTAACCTTACAAGGGAAATCAAAGATCTCTTCAATGAAAACTATCGGTCATTGAAGAATGAAATCCAAGATGATCTTAGAAGATGGAAAGATGTCCCATGCTCACAGTTAGGCAGAAATAATATAATAAAAATGGCCATTCTACTGAAAGTTTTATATAGATTTAATGCTATCCCAATAAAGATACCTATGTTGTTCTTTACAGACATAGAAAAAGCAATTCTCAAATTCATTTGAAACAATAAGAAATCAAGAATTGCCAGAACACTACTAAACAAGAAAGATGAAACAGGTGGTTTTGCCATACCAGATTCAAAACTATACTATAGAGCCGTAGTAACAAAGACAACATGGTACTGGTATCAAGATAGGAAAGAAGTCAAACGGAATAGAATAGAAGACCCTGAAACAAACCCTCAAATCTTTAAACATCTGATTTTTGACAAAGGGGGACAAAATATTACATGGAAGAGTGACAGCCTCTTCAACAAATGGTGCTGGAAAAACTGGTCATCCACTTGCAGGAAGTTGAAATTAGACCCATATCTTTCTCCTTGCATGAGAATCAAATCAAAATGGATCAAGGAGCTAGGTATTAAACCAGCTACCTTGAAACTGACAGAAGACAAATTAGGTCCAACACTTCATATTTTGGGAGTAGGCAAAGACTTTCTCAACATGTCTCCAAAAATAAAGGAAGTAAAGTCAAAAATCAGTGGATGGGATGCCATAAACCTAAAAAGCGTTTGTACTGCCAAAGAAACAATTAAGAGTCAAGAGGTTTCCTACAGAAATGGGGAGAATCATGGACTATGATTCCTCTGACAGAGGTATCATATTCAGAATGTACAAAATCCTCAAAAATCTCAACTACAAAATACTAACAGCCCAATTAATAAATGGGCCATGAGCTAAATAGAAACTTCTCACCAGAGGACATTGATCAAGCCGATGAATATATGTGAAACTGCTCTAAATCACTAGTAATCAGAGAAATGCAAATGAAAACCATATTAAGATATCACCTTATGCCAGTCAGAATGGAAAAAATGAACAAAATAAACAATAACAGATGCTGGAGGGGCTGTGGAGAGATAGGCACACTAACACACTGTTGGCGGAGCTTCAGACTGGTACAGCCCCTCTGGAAAGCAGTGTGGAGAATCCTCATAAAACTATGAGCCCACCATACGACCCTGATATTCCACTCCTGGGTATCTTTCCAGGGCATTTAGAATCAGCAAATTATAGTGACACAGCAATATGTATGTTCATAGCAGCTCAATTTACTATTGCTAGACTACAGAAACAACCCAGATGTCCCTCACTGGATAAATGTATCCAAAACCTGTGGTACATATATACCATGGAATTTTACACAACAATTAGAAACAATGATTTTGCAGCCTTTGAAGGTAAATGGATGGCTATGGAAGAAATTATGCTGAGTAATATCAGCTTAACCCAGAGAACCAAGGTTCGAATGTCTCCACTCATCTGTGGAGGTTGGAACTAGACCCTGGCCATTGAGAAAGGTGGTATATTATCATGTGTTAAATCCAGATAAGGTGTAATGTTATACAGCCTAATACTTTTTAGAGATATTGTGGGTAAGGGAAGGGAGGGATACAGGTGGGTAATTGGGGGGGCATTCCTGGGGGGTAAGTCTAGTATCCAGAAACTATACACATTTTACATTATTTTGTTAAAAACTTGTATGCTTCTTAAAAAAAAAAAGAATGAGGATGGCACTCACTGAAAATTAAAAGCAAACTTTGCGTATTAGAAGGGGCAGAGTAAAACTGTTGAGTTGCTAATATGCAACTCTGAAAAATGAACTACCTCCCAGATTCCATAATCAAAAACTGTCAACAAAGCTGCACAGCTGGAGGCTTTGTAGGTAGTTACCTATTTTAGCTCCATTTTCCACTTATGATAAAGTAGAAGCAGAAAGGTTAAATGATAACTTCAAAGGTCCTGACAGTCATGACCCAGCAATTATGGCTCCATTAGTTGGAATACAACTTCATTAATTCCATCATGCTGCATCAGAAATTTCATTAAATAGCTCACATAAACTTCATCAAGTCTTATAAATAAGAACTGTGATTTGGTCATGGTAACAACTTAATGCATTCAATAACAATGGGAAGCCTCAGGTGAGGCCATTTTTAAAAATGATATCTCCAGGTCTTTTGTTGGTTGTTATTTTTACATGTTAAAATTTTAGTGTACTGGAAATATCGATTTCTGCTTTGGAATCAAATAGCAAAGTAGATATTGCTTGAGGGTGTGTGCTACTTATAATAATAAAATCTTATACTCCAAAATTTATCCAACATTTTTAAACAGCATGTAAAAATCTAAAATATGTGAGACTGTGATTTTTTAAAGGTGTGGAAGCACATATACTTGTCTAAATATTTAAATTCACGTTGGACTTAATCAATGATTAGAATACTATTGGGAATCTCATACTCAGATATATTTTTATATTCCTTCTCATTCTCTGCTTCCTTCCCATGATGCACTTGATAGTTGGCTTAAATGAATCCATTTATCTCAAATCAACAAAGCAAATTTTCTTGAGCTAATAGCCACACTTTAGCTAAGTCCTCTAAACTAATCTTGATTTTAAGCTCACAGGGTATAGGGCTTAACTAGATACCCTGCTCATAGACCACTTCAAAGAATGATAGAAAGACTTCAGATAACTAAGGAGCAAAGATTGAGAAGGTTTCCCACAACCTGATCATCAAATTTCCTCCTATACTCTTCATCACATAGAAGGCTATATAAATGGAAGTATATTCAACATAGAGAAAAACATGCCGTAATTTCAGTGATGAATTTTATCTGCAAGTTACTATAGGCTGTTACAATAATCAGTTAAAACAAATTTCAGGTCTGAGTATTTCATTCACCACTAACCTTATCTGTGTGAGGCTCTGGGTTCATTCCCCAGCATCACAAAAAATGCTTAAATATTAAATACAAATTGTAATCTATTCATTATAAAAGGGGAACCCTGAAAGCTAATTTCATTTGGCCTAATGTACATCTTGAAAATGAAGTGAACAACTTAAAAGTATAACAATTCAGTTCAAATGTAACATACCTCTGGCTGATGAATTTCACTAACATCAAACCGTTTTTGCTCTTCTTCAGTAATCACTGCTAATTGTGCTTCTGTGAACAAATCCATCTACTTAGTTAAAGTACTTGGAACACATATAAAACTGACAGTCTTTATGAAACTACAAAATGAATAAAAATATTATGACAATGATTTAATTATCTCTAGCATGAATTTTTATAAATATTTCCTGCTTCAGGAAATAATATGAATTATGCAAAAATTCAATAAGTCATATGGAGGGGTAGCTAATCCCAACAAGGCACCATGTTCAGTAAATATACAAAAATTCACTTAAAAATTCATTTAACACACATAGGGTACAAATACTCAGAAACAAAACTGCATGAGAAATATCAGTTCACCTTGTTTGCTATTAATTTTTTGAGAACATGCTTTAAATATAAAATTTCCTTTCAAGTTGAAAACAAAATTCACAAGTATGTGTTGTTAACTACTAGGATATATTCTATGGACTTAATAGATTCTTAAGTTGAAATGTGTTCTTGGTAGTTATAACAAATTATTTTAATGTGTTGAATATATTTAATGCATTGAATACATTGACCCATCATATTTTACATGAAAAAACTTACAAAAGCTGTGTGTAGGTGTATGTGTGTGTGTTTGTACAAATAGCTTATCCCAGAGATGCTTAACCTTATGTACCCAGCCCTTATTATTTTTCATTTTGATACAGGACCTCATTAAGTTGTTAAGAGCCTCAGTAAATTGCTGAGTTGCTGAGGCTGGCCTTGAGCTTGTAATCCTCCTGCCTCAACCTCCCAATCCACAGGGATTACAGGCATGTGCCACTGTGCCTGGTATATAACCTGCATGTATTAATAGATTTGTCATGGCAAAATAATAGTATACAAAAAAAGGATCAGCATTGTTTCTCCAAGCTTCCTGTTTCATGTATGCCTGATCTTCACCTCATAATTGTTTCTAAGAAATGGCTCAATAAGCATGTCATCCATAATTTAGGATTACCAATGTTACTGTCACTTTTTAGGACCTGTAGCTTGGAGCACATTTTTCCACACAGGAAATGTATTCATCCACTGATGAGACAGTTTTTTTCTCCCTTAAAGGCTGTCAATTATGTGAAGTATTTTAAAAATATTCCTATCTTTCCCTAGAAAAAACAGATATCTTTTTACCTATATTAATAACTCTATGAATGTTTAAGTTGTCTTTAGCCCTTGAATGATAAATTATTTCTTTAAAAGCCAATCTTTATTGCTCCAGCCCTGAAGAGATAAACTTTAAGTCATCTATGTGCAAACTTTCCACTTATTTTCCTCAAAAGTCATTTAAATTAAATTATTGTGCTTCTGCTAAATTATGGGTATTAAAGAGTAGTGATAAATTCTATCAGGGATAACTCTTATGGAGGCAATGCATCAGTGGGGACTTCAAGATTGAGGCTAGTTGACAGAGGTCAAGAAATGGTAAAAGCATGAAAGACATTAGTGAGAAGAAGAGGAGTATCAAATGAACTTTGTTGCTTGTCAGATAGTGGAAGGCCCATTGAGGAAGAATATACCACAAGATTAATAATGCCAGAGAAGAGGGCAAAGAGAAGGAAGGAATGAAGATAATGAGATGGCACAACATAGGTTATTGGGGACCTAATATTTGAAAGGGTGTTTCATGGTTAGATAAGCACTGTAGATAGGCCACTCTAAAGATTTTGAGGAGAATATCTATGAGGGGTATGTGAATAAATAGATGGAGATAAAGTAGTAGAACTCAAGAGAGCAAATTAAAAAATTATGTTGGTCTGAACTGAGGGGAAGGCTTCCAGAAATATTTAGGACATGAAATCATTGGTGCTCAGTGTACAATGAATTGTTTACTCAATGAATAAATGTAGAAACTTTGGTCTAAGCACTCATTACTTAATAAAGGCAACCATATGAAATATGTGAAATGAATGACTCCAACTCTTTCAATGGCTTACTCTTACTTGGTAGTATTTCTCTTTCATCTCCCATTTTAGCAAATTCATTTAGATGTTTTGCTTTCAGTGACCCGCTTCTCTCACCTACCAAACTCATCAAGAAAGAAGAAAAGGGTCATGGGTCAGAACACTGATAGAATGTGTGATTATCTGATCTGAGGCTCTGGGTACAATGAAGTGAATCAGAAAAAAAATAAGTTAGCAATTTTAAATGGAAATTCAGTTACCCTAATATTACCGTACCTTATAAGAAAGATGTCATCATAGAACAGGAGCAAATTAAAATTTGTTGAATTAAATATGACTACTAGCTCCTAATTCTAACAATTTGAAAACACACAAAACAAGAAAATACATGATGTTAGGGAATAAAATAATCAATAAAGCTAATGATGACACAAATTATATTTTCAGAGATACAGATAACTACGTAATAGTATTCATTTACTAAATTTAATCTACTTAATTTGAAAATTAAAATGACTATCATTTTAATGTAATATCTAATTTTATAAAATGGAAATATTCAGGCAATATGCCACAAACAATGTAAAATTATTTTTCTTACTTATTAGAAAAATATAGGATTTCAGGAGCCAGAATAAGTAATGGGACATTTTCTCTAGATAACCCTGATTTAGTTGTACATTTCTGAAATTACTTTCTTATATACTTCTGAATTAAAATCATTAAGAATTCAAGAAAATATAAATACAATTCACTATTTCATCTTTAGTATGCCTTTTGTAATTAAAAAATTCCTACATTTATGGTTTTACTTTTGATAAAAGTAAGATTTGTCCAGCAAGATTAATTCATGGTCAGATGTCTTACGTGAGATGTTATTCTGAAAATTTCTGCATCTCTTTTCTTCATATTCAAGAACTATTCTTTACTGACATTATAAAAATGATAAATAAGATGATTAATACTGATCTGAAAATATTTAGCACATAAATCAAATACTAAAGGATAACTCAGACAAAGTCAATTCTACTTCTAGAATTTATCCCATGTGTTTCAAGTTTGTAAACTCCATAAATAGATGTAAAAATAATAAAAAAGGCAGAAAATGTTAAGGTGAAGCTGATGTGAAGCAGGGGCCACACAGCTCAACACAAGAAGATTGGTGGGACCTCAGGAATAGTATTATTAAATCAGAAGATTTTCCAGCAGGTAAAAAAATATATAGCCTATTTTTGGTTGGATATTACAAAAACATGCTCATGTAAGAAGAAAGTAGTGGATTGACAGATTTCTTATTTTGAAGTACACAGGAATTCCAAATTAAAATCAATGTGTGTTTTCCTTCTGGTTTCAGTGTTGAAGTACTCAGAAAATATTCAGTCCTTATTTATTTCTAGAATTAGAGAAGTCAACTCCCACCATATAACAATTCATCCATTTTATTAATAAATATATTATCACATAATTTAAATGATAAAATTTTCCCTTATGATTGAACTGATCAGTCATACCAAGTTTATAAATATGAGAAATGTTCACTCATGGATTGAACTCCCTCCTCTCCTTCTCTACCTATTCAATCTCTGTACCAGAAGGTCTTTGTTGAAATGATGCCTATCCTCCACATTTATTTCCACTTAATTTAGAACTCAAACTCTCCTTCATAAAGAAATTGTGGCAAAACCAAAGCAGCTTACTTGTCTTAAAGTCAAGTCATCTTTAACTTCAAAAAGTTTTGCCTAATGTTCTCATAAGATTAATTTTTGGGTAATGGGGCACCCCTGGGGTAATTCTAATATTCAGAATCTATACACATTTTTTATTATTTTGTGAAAAACTTGTATGGTTGTTCTATACTAAATCTCTCCAAAAAGCATGAGGGAGATAGGCAAGTAGATGAGACTTTTATTACTGCAGAAAACCAATCACTTGAGGGACCAATGGAATTGTGACAACTTCCATGGGGAAGTAACTTGTATATCCCCCACAACCTAAGGAAAATTCTTCACAGATATCAAAGTCCTTTGGGTACACATCTGGAGACAAAGTAGAAAGGAGAGAGTGATCTCTTCCTACAATGTTCCTTGAGCATATCTGATGGTTTAGAATAATCCCAAATTGTCAGTGCCTCAATCCCTAACTCAGCATGAATATTTCCGTTAAGATACAACTCTACCTAAGGTTAACTTTAGCTTAGAAGGGTAAATCTGCTCACTAGATATGTGGCTAAACTAATTGCCAAAGCACATTAATCCTCTTTTGGAAACAATGGCTGAGCATAAAAGTATATGGATGAAAAAGGGAAGAACTTTTATGTCTATATTTGTATTACCATAAACAGTGAGGGATCTAGATCAGTGCATCCTGGTGGTAAAGGTTAATCATCACCTGAGTGCAAGACCAAATTTCAAGAGTAACATTTTGACAACAGTATTAAAGCAGTACAATGTCCTTCCCCTCTATCATACTTGTGAGAGAATTCTTTCTTGGACTAAAGGAAACATTTTTCTTCTTGGGAAACTCAAGAACAAGGATTTTTCCAGAATCTATATACATTTTATATTATTTTGTTAAAAACTTGTATGGTTGTTCAAAAATAAATTTCTCAATAAAAATGCCAAAAAAAAAAAGAACAATGATTTTAAGTCTAACTAATTCCCCGGGGAAAGAAACAACATTTCCTGCCATATGTGGCCTTTGAAGTCTCAATTAGATTTTTTGAAATATCATATATGTGACACTATTTGTATCTGAAATTCTGGGGTTTTACTTGGAATGAGATGGCTGCTACTGGGATTTCTATAGATTAATATGTTTAAAGTCCTGGAGTAGGGCTTTGCAGTGTTGGTTTTTGATGGAGCACTTGCAGAATTTGCCTGAGTCCCTACAGTTAAATCCCAGCTTCTCAAAAAGTAACAAAACCCTCAGACAATCCTACACACATTGTTAGTTGTCATGTGCCCAATTTTTGCCTCTTCTTTTCAATTGTTGGTTTCATGGTTTGCCTTTCCAAAAATACTAGACCTCAACAGAAACCTCACCTGATCTTCAGGTAGAAATCATTGTAATGATTGCATCATACATTAAACATTAACTAGCATCTCATGTAAACACTTAAGATTATCACCATTAACAATGGCATAAGGTAATGCAGTCCATCCTCAGAAATCTTCACATAAGACTTCAGCACCTTGCTGAAGAAGAAGACTAATGATGTTTTTTGATTTATGTCTTGCAGCAAGCATGAGGGCCATTCTGAAAGAGCAGAGAGATAGCTTCACCTTTAGGAATGATAATGAAATTATCTATTCTGCTTTATATTAACAGTTTCATGTGTTTCCTGACTCAGGGAAATTGATCATTTAACATGCTAATAGACAGAAGCACCTGGAGCACTCAAATCTTCATCTTTGAAGATTAAATCCAAAGCTCAAACTAAAGAACAAAATGGCAATCTCTTCTCCCACTCAGGTAATACAGTATAGAATTTAAAGCTTTTTTTTTTCACAAGAGAGAGACAGTGAGAGAAGAGAAGGAAAATCAATTTTATTTAGTTTTTCAGAAGGCTTTTGTTACACTGAGACTCCATTATGTACATGGTGCTGGGGTTTTAACTTGTGTACTTGCACTTGACAGGCAAGCACCATAAAAACTGAGCCACCACCACAGCCCTAGAATTTAATGTTTTAATGCACTTTGTTCAGGTCACTTATTTGCAATATAAATGGATTTAAGGGAACAGTTTCCTACTACTTCCCTTGACTAAATTGACAGACTGCAATTCACATTCTGTTGAAGGTCAAATGACTAAAACTTATCTTAAGGATTCAAACAAAATATTAATATTATTGCTACTAATTATTACTGATAATTTTAAGATTGAAATATAATACCAGTGCAATAATCCTGTAACAATAATATTAGTAATACTGATCATTTGCCATTTCATTTTTTGTATACATTATTCTCTTAAGAATTAAGATCTTACAATTCTCTTACAATTAAGATCATACTTTGGTGAATGTAAAGCCTAAGTCTACTCTTCATCAAATAACTATGAATTATCATGAGGGAAATGTATGATTATTCAGTTAATGCTATTTTTCTTAACTCTGCCAAGTGAATTCAATATAACCTCTGGATATATTACAAATCATAAAGATGTTTGAACTTCATCAGCTAATAGCAGTCAATAGTCATTTAGAGATACCCACATCTCAATATTCTTCCAGAAAAACATTCAAAATATAAAACTATTTTCAACTCTGATTTATGCTTAATGAGGAATGTGAACGCAAAGGACAAAATAAGATATTTGAAAATCAAATGAAAAGGATAGGAAATTTATTATTGAATCTAAAACCATAATAAAACTTCATACTGCACAAAACCCATGAAAATGATATGAAATCCCTTAGGATAACAGAAAAATACATAGCCAACTAATCAGATTATAAATAATAAACCACATCCTTCATTGTAAGGGAATATGAATCCTACTGTATACTGTCTATGTTAATTACACTTAATAATTTGTTGAACACATGCTGTATGTCAAAAGTGTTTACTTTTTCCTGAGCATTAATTTTTAATTAATTAATAAAATATTAATTAATATTTTTATAAAATAATTAATTAATAAGAAATTAATAAATTATTTTTTTTCATTCTGTGGATTTAATATTTCTGACTTATGGAATTGTCACCACTCCACATGACCACTAAGGTTTATAAAAGAAGAAAAGTAAAGGACTGTACCTTCCATAATTATCAACTGCATGCATATTTGCTCCATTGTCTATTAAAAACTTTGCCATGCACTGTCTGTTTTCCATCAGAGCAAGTAAAAGTGGTGTGAGGCCCTTCTGTGGTAAAGCAGAAACACTTTATATTCACACAATTGGATATTTTCAACTGAATTGAAAGACTTATAAATGAAAATGTGAATATGAACTTAAGTAAAAACAGAAAACATAGCTTTCACCTTATAAATGTATTTAGACAAGTGCTATTGTTTGCTTTGAGATAGTCCTTTCCTGTCAATAGTGGAAATATGAAATTCAGCCTTGTCCACAACACACATCAAATTTTAAATGATTCCAAGAGACCTGGCTTCCACCTCAGCATTCATCATAGTACTTAGGAAAATATATTGCTCCCCACCTAAATCAAGATCTGCTTGAAGGAAGGGTTGCATCTTTGACCTAGATAGCCCTGAACACTAAAATATATTAAAAATGGTTTAAGTATTTCTGTTGATTGAATGGGCTAAATACTCATCTCCAGAGCAAGGTTTCTTACTGTATATTCCAAGGCATATTTACTTTTCCAGAAATATTTTCTTACAAATTTAAGATTTCTTGATCAACACTTACTGGAATTTAAAAAAAAATAGTGCATTCTACATCCAGTGTGAAAGAAAGCTCTTTAACTGTATTTGCTCCATAAATGGTAACATTTTCCTGGTGGTAATCACTAATAATTCAGGAATTAGGATGTCACGGATACAGGTTTGAAAACTTTTCAATAATATGGAGTTTTCTCTCTGGTTAGGGAAAAAATGGCATTCTTATTTACAAAGATAAATCATTGTAAATCATGCCCACATGATTTTTGATATATTTTTATTCAAGTCCCATTTTAGTTTCCAAATGAAGTCATTATATTTGATGAGAACTGTCAGTCAGAAAAAAATAACATTGTTTACCAATACAAATATTAATTCTGATCTATGTGGCTTATTTTTAGAATAATGAAAGTCACTAAATCACTTGAAGTTTTCAGAGACAATAGTGAAGAAAAAGATGTCATATTGATGAAAATGGGCATAGTCTATCCAATTCCAAATGGGATTGTGCTAATAAGGCTTAAATATACACATATGGGGGTATGATTATTTATAATTTATATAAAGAAAAATTATAAAATATTATATTTGGGGCTGGAGTGGTGGCTCAGCACTTACGGTACTCTCCTTGCATGCATGAGTATGTGGGTTCAAACCCCAGCACCACTTACACAACTAAGTGTCAGAGCAATGAAGGCACCATGAAAAGCTAAATAAAACTGTTTCTGTTTTTAAACAATCATCTTTGAATTCTAAAAAGTAATCCAATCAAAGAGGTTAATAAACATTATGGTTCATGTGCTTTCAGCTAAAATAAAGACTTTTGGAAACTCTAAAATCTTTATCAAAATGCATTATAAAACTAGAACTATAAATTCAACCTCCTTAGGAGGCAAATTATTTACTCTGGAAAGGCCTATGTGGGTTAGTTTTAAACTAGAGAATCCACAGTCCTTGGAGAGAGGATCTTGTTCACCAGTCAATAACAAGGAATTATGACTTAAAGGAGAATGGATTCAGTCTATCAGTGGGATTGAAATCCACATTGTGCATGAAACTCCTCTACTTTAAATGTTGGCTTTATTCACAGAAGAAAACTAAATGTAGTCCTAGGCTACATTTGGTCTCCTGCCCATGTGTGTATATGTCTAACTTTGCTGAGGGTTTTGTTTAGTTGATTGTACTTATAGTCAAATTTTGCCAGATGACACATGTCTTTTCTCTAATATGCTGTTTGAAAGTCAAACAGAAAATGCCTATAAAACAAGCACAGAAGTAGTGAAAGACTGGTGAAAGTTAGATTAACATAATTAGAATGGAGAATTTTGAAAGAAATAGAACATAGCCAAATGCCAACTCTTCTGGAGAGTTCCTCAGCTTTGGAGATTTGGGATTCACAAAGATTTTATGTATTCAGTCGCTCTTATATTGGAGTCCTATCAGACCCTTCAGGAAATACTTTCAAATATATACATTGAAGCCTTATTGCATTTATTGAAACAAATTCTTCAATGAAGTCCCCAGTCAGTCCCATTTAGGAATTTGGCAAAAGGGAGTAAAGAGAAAAACAGCCATCCATAAAAAATAAACTCTTTACATTTTTTCCTGGGTAGGGGAGCAATGGAGACTAAACCATATAAATTTCAGTTGGGTTTCATTCTAACAAAATGGAATAGAAAATCCCTCCCATCTTCTAACAAGGGGTGATAGATTTCACAGGAGATTTGACCCTTCTTTATGTGTCAGTCTTTACCAGAAACAGATAATTTCCCACAAATTAATTGTTTAACCTCTTCTTTTCAACCTCCTGATCATTTAGTCTGTGTCTATCTGGTTTCATTAATGATCCCCTAAAATGAATCACTAAGCATATTTGCAGCTCTCTTTCTTTGAGTATAAAATGTTATTTCCCCTCAATCTGAAGACCACCTAGTGTTTATACATTACAAAAATGATTTTTAAAAAGTAATGAAAATCAATTTTGGTACTTTGACTCAATTACATAGGTCTGATATTTTCTGAGCACTCTCCATTACCATTATATCAAACTGAGCCTCATCATTGAAAATTAAGACACTTTTAGAGATCCCAACAATAATAATGAAATTTTCCTGTTAATCTAATGCAGTTTTTCTTTGATTTTTTCAAACCAAGCCGTGAGTAGGGGCACACTCCTAAAATAACAGTTGGTATGGAAACATGGGAAGAGGAGGGAGTCACATCCACAAGGCCAGTCTGGGCACCTCGGTGAGATACTGTCTCAAAATCAAACAGGCAAAGAACTAGTGATATTGCAAGTGCTACAAAATTGTTGGGTATATTTCCCTGTTCCACACACCTACACATACACATACACACACACACACACACACACACACACACAAACACACAATCAAAAAGGATTTAAAGCATATTTCCAAGGACTATTATTCTCTCCTGGGTTGTTTCACTCTAATTAGAAAATCATTGTGGAAAAGATTATTTGAAAGGGGGAAAAATTGAGCATTAAAATATTTCTGAGGGGCTGGAGCAGTAGCTCAGTGGTTTTGGTGGTTGTCTGGCAAGCACAAGGACGTGGGTTCAAACCCCAGGACCAAGTACACAACTAAGTGTTAGAGCAACTAAGGCCATGTGAAAAACTAAATAAAGTTGTTTCTCCCTTTCTCTGTTTCTCTCACTGTCCCTCTCTCTTTAAAAAAATATTTCTGAGTTCAGAAATTTTTGTCATAAGTTCTCAAATGTCAATTGTATACTTAAGTAGTTCCTTGAAAGAACTACTACTGAAAGTGAAACCTTTGATATAATTTATTTAAAACTAATTTCTCACAGAAGCACGGGCTTCAAAGACGATAATTTGACTCTTTGTGTATCAATACTAGAAGAAATCAATGTCAAAAACTGGAAATAAAATTTGTTAAGCTATACCTATACCTTGTTCTTTGCTTCAATGATTGCATTATACAAAAGCAGGCTTGGTGCCATCCCTGTGTTCTTACTGTGGACAGCATAGTTAAGACCAGCGTTGTCACTGGTGTCCTTCACATTTGGATCTGCACCGTGCTGCAGCAGAATCCTGGCACATTCTTCTTCCTGGCACTGTGCAGCCTGTCAGTATGGCACCAATAAGGGATTGTCAGTTCAAAGAATCTGAGATGTAGATTCCACAGTTTTCAACAACTAGCTACACTTGAAAGAAATGCATATTCATTCAAAGAATATAAATCAAATCAATCTCCTGATGAAAACTTCAACTACTATCTACCTTAATCAGAGCTGTGCTGTTGTCACTGTCACAGACATTTATGTTTCATTCCATTTGAATCAGGAGTGTCACCACTTCTGGATGGCCAAAAGCACAGGCATAATGCAGAAAAGTCCTATGAAAATGAAAGCAACCTTTAGAAATTTATTGAACACAGTCTAAGATCTTTCCATGAAAGTATACTCTTCCTTCAATTTTTTTACTCCAAATATCTATATCTGCTTTCAGGGATCAGGGGTGGGGTGGGATTTTGGGGTTGGAGATGGAACATAGGACCTACTTAATGCTAGGCAAGGACTGTACACTTTAGGTATATCTCTAGCCCTGAGAAACTTGGTTGGGAAGGAAGATCAAGTGAGATCAATTTAAATTGAAACCTTTCTTTAAGCTTTGTTACTTACTAGCTATTATTGGTTAGCAGTTCTATACATCTCTTTCCTCACCCAAAGAAGTAGCTACCAATCAGGTCTCCACAGTGATCTTAAAGAAAAAAATCTATGCAAAGGATTTAGAAATTCAATCAGAAAAAAACCCAACTTGATAACTCCTTGATAATTACCGCGTCTTCTATTTAATAATAATAACATCTGGATGAAGTAAAATAGCACAAGAATACCAATTTCACAGATTTTTAAAACATTGTAGGTTTCAATCTGGTTAAGAGTCTTTTCTTGCATTTGAGACATCTGATATGGGAATTTTGATTATAATTGATGATGTTCTATAGCTATAATTGATGTTATTTATGAAATGTTCATAAGCACAAGAATCATCACAGAATCCATGGTGCCATGCAACAATCAAAATTAACATAAAGTGATCATTGTCATTCTACTCTCTTTGTTGGAATTTAATTAAATTTTATTTCTTAAAATTACTAAAGAAAGGGCTCTGAATGACAATGACTAAGAAACTTTCCTTTCATTTTTAGTTGAAGAGAATTTATGATTTAAATGTTTCATTTAATTTATATTTAGATTTAGAGAATATATGAAAATTAGACATATTGCTGAATATCATTATTTAGTACTGTTATGAATTTCCAAACTGACGGTCAATGTATATTTTTTACAATTGTTTAATGTCAAAAATGCCTTTGAAAGGAGAGAGAAAAAGTTTTGCATGAAATTCAGGTCAATGGTTCCACAATTAAATTGTCAACTTTTTAGCCTGTGCAGTGTAAGAAGAAATTTTGAACATTGGAAGGGACCTGAGAAACAATAGAACATGCCCCATACATAATGAGAGGTTACATCGGGTGGATTAAATGCATTAAAATGAATTATAAATACAGCAGGGGATTTCAAATTTTTCAATCAGACATGAGGCCCTTGAATTTGATTTCCAACATCAAAAATTAAATAAAACTACTGATGTGCATTTTCCTCATAGATTGTAAAATAAAAACTCTAGAAAGGCAAGATGTTAATCTGAAGAGAAAAGGCTTCCCCAGGACCTCTGAGACTGATTGGGAAATCTCCAGTTCTTCTCCAATATTCTGAGGTGTGTTTGGGGCATTAGCGACTTGAAACCCCAGTCCTAATTTGCTCAGTGGTATTGAGGAGCAGTGAATTAGAAGTTACCAGGGGATTTCTTTTCTTTTCTGCCCAGGCTGAGACACAGCTGCTCTCACTTGCTGACATTCCACCTGGGCTGGGGGAGGGGTCCAACTGCCTATGAACACAGTGGCATAGAAAACCCACAGTGTTTTAAAGAAAGCATTTTTCAAAGTCACATTCAAGGCTTATGCTCTGTCTGACAGTGAGATCAGTGTCTGGAAGCTGCTTGCATACAGCTTGTTAGCATGTTACACTGCAGAAGCAGGTGCAGGAGCTGCAAGGGCAGGGGAGCTGAACATCCATCTTTTAACCCCCCTGGTGGATTTCCCACTCCCTGCCTGACCTGAACCAGCCCTCCTTAGGTCAGCAAAGCAGGCACTTAAAACTGTGTCTGGAGTTGGAGTCAGCCACAGACCACAGACTGAATGGGGAAGAGAAGGCTTGGGTCAGGACCAGAGGCAGGTTCAGGAGCTGCAAGGGCAAGGGAGCAGAGCATCCATCTTTAAACCTTTGAAAGATTCCCAACTCCCCATCCGGGACCGGCCCTCTTTAGGTCAGAAAAGCAGGCTCTTAAAACTGCATCTGGAACCGGCCACAGACCACATACTGAATGGGGAGGAGAAGGTTTGGCTCAGGCCCTAAATCCTTTTCACATAAGGGGTCTGGGTCATTGGAGTAATGGGGAACATTGCTCAGTGATAACCAATTCCACCTTAGACAAAAGGATACTCCCTGTTAAAGTCCTTGCGGATATACTGGCCCCAGCTATAGGAACACAGGAGTCAGTTTCGTCAACTACCAGCAGATGGAGCTTTGAAAACATAAAATTTCTGACTTTGAGATCCCCTAAAAGCCCCAACGGAAAGACCTAGCCTTTCATACCCAGAGAGAAATCAAGATCTCCTACCAAAAGGACTAGAGACTCTCTTAATATCTATACTTACAAATTTTCCCATTAAGTTTTTTTTTTGCTTGACTTGAGAGAGCAAGAGAAAGAGAGAGAAGCTATAGAGTTAAATGGAGTTATAATATATAGCAAATTTTCCAGTGTAAGAATTTTACTTGAATTGCCATTTGAACAATGGATTAAAATGTTGTACACCACAACCTTTTGGGGTTTGCAGACTATGCATTGCTGGTTCAATATTTGAAATCAATTGCTGTAATCCACCACACCAGCAGGCTAAAGAAAAAAGTCATAAAGTCAATTGATACAGAAAAGTTTTATTTTTTTCATCTGGGTTTGTTTCTACAACACTTAGTTTTGAATGTGACACTAAAAGCACTCTACCACTGAGTCATCTCTCCAATCCCAGAAAAGCTATTTTTAATTACTAATCTATCCATGATTATTTTTTTTAAAAAACTAGCAAAAGAGGAATAGAAGGTGGTTTCCTGAACTTGATAAAGGATATTTTAAAAATTAAAATAGCTATAGTTAAGACCATAGCTATTCAGAAACAGGATGCTTTATCTCTAAGCTTGAGTACAAAGAATTCCATTCTCACCAGTACAATTCAACACTTCACTGAAAACTCTAGTGGTAAAACAGACCAATAAAAGGAAGCAAAAGGTATAGAGATTGGGAAGGAAAAACAGACAGACAACATTATTGTCTATATAGAAAATCTGAAAGAATAATTAAAAAGCTCTCAGAATTAAAATTAAGCATAGTAAAGTTTCAGAGTACAAGGTTAATATACAAAAATCAATCAATTTCCCTTTTTACTAACAATGAGCAATTAGAATTTGAAATTAAAACCACAATACCATTTACAATGGCACCAAGAAGTAAATATTTAGGTCCAAATCTAATATTAAAAGTGTACAGGATCAGGGCTTGAGTGGTGGCTCAGTGATTATGGTGCTTGCTTGGCATGCACAAGTATGTGAGTTCTAACCAGCACCACAGACAAAATGAAGTTTTGGAGCAATGAAAGCCACATGAAAAACTGATTTAAAAGTATATTTTGTCTCTCTCTCTCTCTCTCTCTCTCTCTCATTATTCCTCTTTCTTTAAAAAATGTACAGAATCTTTGTATCTACATATATACAAAATATTATGAACTATCAGGAAAGAAATCAAAGATGACAACTGAAAGACACAATGAAATCTCAGTAAGATCTCAGGAAGCTTTTCTTCTGATTCTAAAGTTTCTATGAAAAGGCAAAATTCCTAAAATAGCCAAGACAATACTGAAGAAAGGATGAAGGCAAAAAGAAAAAAAGGTGAAGGAGGAAGAGGAGAAGGGGAAGGACATGGGTGGACTCACACCACCTAACTGTGAAACTACTCATCTACCACATGGAGACAGCATGAAATTGACAAAATAACAGACACAGGATCAGTAGAATAGAACAAGAACAAACAGACCATGCCAATTACGACCAAGTGATCTAGAGTCATATCTAATTTCAAAATCATAAAAGGGAAAATTCTATGTTCCAGGAATATCTGAATGACTACCAAAGGAAACATTTAAATACTATTGGCTTTTAATTATTTTTGCAACTAGATAGGTTTTATTCATTACTATTCATCAATCTTCAAGGCTAAAATTAATATATATTACAGTCTTAAAAAATTCTTATACTCATGTTATGCTCTCTAGGTAACAGACTAGTAAAAGGAAGGGTAGTTTAGAAATGTTTTTTTGTTTTGTGACTTTACATGGGAATAATATCCAATAAAATAATTTGATATATTCTCCTCAAGAGGGCATCAGGAACCTTTTGTAACCCTATAATCAAGTACCACTACTCTACTCAGTTAAACATTCTATTGCTTATCCTGAAGCATGGGTGTACTGAGGTTCTGTTTCCAACATTATTTCATATTATTTCCATGTTTTCATAAGCACACAGTCTAATGAGCATTATGACCTATAGTTAAGCAGTCTAGATAACATCTGATAGTAATTGTTGAGTTGAAAAAGGAACAACATTTTAAGAAAAGAATGAGCAAAACCCAGTTGTGGAGCAAGAAAAAGAACAAGGTTTCCTGGTCCAGAAGCCATTCACTACAACAGTAAAACCTGTCTATTGAAAAAGAAATAAACTGAGAAATGAAAATTATTAATGCAAGATAAAAGTATTTCTTATTTTTACAGGGAAATTTATCCTGTTTGAGAGGTTAATAACTATAACTAAGTCATGTCTACTAACATGATTGTTCATGTTCTTAATGGGAATGGCATCTTTTCAATTTTTTTTTTATTTTTCAGCTTTTCAGAATTGGTCCAAACTGAGAGGCAATGCTGTTGTATTTTCCTTAATGAATAGAAAACTCCAAAGCTTATATTTTCATCCAACTCTTGACTGAGATATTAAAGTTTCCTTTTTATATTTTAATTCATAAAATACTTTTTATTTTTACAGTTTTACCTCAGCTTTCTTTCATGAAATATAAGAGGAAGTCATGCAACATCTGAAAGTATTCATTAAAAATTTAGAATATGTAAAGTATTTTTTGAAATATAGCTAATGAATATTAGTATTTTGTAACAATTCAAAACATGAGAAGTTTGGCATTGAAGTACTGGTTCATGGAGACAGATTGGTATTTACTGCAAAATTGATTACAAAATAATGAAATAAGATAAAATAATAACAAAAATAAAATAAGAAATAAGAAAACAACTTAAAATCTTTTGTGATACTAACCAGAATGACTTAATTTTTTTAAGAGAGAGAGATAGTGAGCAAGAGAGAAAGAAATCAAATTTATTTAGTTTCTCATGTGGCTTTCATTGCTCCAACACTTCATTCTGTTTGTTTTGCTGGGGTTCAAATCCATGTCCTCCTGGATGCCATGCAAGTGTTGTAACTGCCAAGATACTGGTCCAGGCCAGAAGGACTTAGATTTTCAAAACTATTGTAAACAAATATTGAGGAAATGCACCAACTGGAACTCTCATTCATGAGTAGTAAGAAAATAAAGCAACTTGATAAAAGCTTTGACAGTTTCCATGAAACTGAAGATTTGCCTAACAAAAATTTTTATCTTTAGTATTTTCCAAAATAAATCACTCAAAGAGGCACACACACACACACACACACACACACACATACACACTCACACATATATATTCACACATGCACAAAAAGTACATACAAAAGCAGTCAGAACAACTTTATAATAAAGTGGAAACCGCCAAGCTGTTCATAAAGAGGTAAATGGAGAAACATTGATATATTGATATAGAGTATACTATTCAGCAATATTACTGATGTTTTAATTAATATCATAGTGTGATATAAATCTGACACTTGAACATTTTAACATTCATTAGTATGAGTAAAGTAGATAAATTTAATCTATGATATGGTAGAAAATGTCAGAACAGTGGTTGCTTCATTCTGAAATAAGGCAAGAAAAAAGTTCTCAAGTGATCATAATGATTGATATTTTGACAGCAAAATATCTGCATTTGTAAAACTTAGCAAATGCACTGTTAAGATTTTTAAGTTTCTAAAAATGTGCCATCAAAAGAAAAATAGAACCAAACAAGTTTGAATTCAAAGCTAATGCTATGATAGCCAACATGTTTGTTGGAAGTGCAATATAAATTTTTTAAAGAGAGAGACAGAGAGAGAGAGAGAGAGAGAATGAATGCTATTTATTTTTTCATTTGTGTTTTGTGTTTCCAAAACTTAGATGTGTATGTTGTGTTGGGGTTTGATCCCAAGTGCTCACACATGCCAGGCAAGTTCTCTACTGCTGAGACACTGATCAAACCCTGCCATACTTTTTTGTAAACAGGAAGGGATAGTGAGAGACAGAGGTAAAATGATAGAATCAATTTTATTTAGTGTTTCATGAACTTCCATTGCTCTGAGACTTTGTTGTGTACATGGTGCTGGGGTTTGAACTGGTATACTTATGCATGATGGGCAAGCCCTTTAACTTTTAAGCCACCACTCCAGCTCCTCCTCAATACACTTTTCTTAAATCAATTTTTATTTAGTTTTACATGTAGCTTTTGTTGCTCTGAGACTTTATTGTGTACATGGTGCTGGGGTTTGAACTTGTGCACTTGCACATGCCAGGCAAGCACTGAAACCTCTGAGCAACTACTCCAGCCCTGCAATATACTTTTAGTGCATCAAAAATAAATCTTGTAAGACCTGTACCATTGATATTAATGGCTGAATCCAAGTAGTTTTACATGGGTATTTGGTAAGACTCTTCCAAGATTTTTTTATGATTAAAATTTTCTATTATGCTAAAATTAATTTTTGGCTTTCATAAGAGTAGCTTATTATCATAATCAAAATTCTAATAACAAATGAAATTTTCCAAAGTCATTAGCACCAAGTTTTTATTAGTAGAAATATAAGGGGAATACAATGAATTGGTCTGAATAGAGTGACTGTCAAGCAATATGGTGGCTTGAGCAGACCATTTCTGAACAAAAAGTAAAATATTTTAATTTTTTCTGCATAGAATAAAAACTGGAATCATGAAAAAAAGTTGCTACAACATCAAGCTACTTACCTGGAAGCAGTCATTAGAAAGAACAAGTTTAGGTTAAAACTTTGTTGGTTTTGTAAGAAGTGAATTCCCTATGTCAAATAAAATTAACGAGATTGCTGCATCTACTAACAGGAAAAATATTGCCACCAAGGTTTTGTTGTCAGTGTACCACATCATCTTTCATTGAGGATGAACAGTTAAGCCAGCCATGAGCTCTCTGGGACCTTACAAATTGAAAAAAATGGTTTGAAGTTCAGATTTTGTCCAGTTTCCAGTTCCATACATGCATTAATCTGTAAAAATTTATCAGGTGAGTTTGCTATTATGGAAATATATTGCTATTAGAATGATGGCATGTCCACTAAATTTTAATAAATAAATAATGCTTATGATGCATTATTAAGACTTACCATGTGTAAATATTAATGGACAATTAATATAGTTTAGCCATACTTATTTAATATTTGAATGTTTATCATGTGCTGGTAAAACACTTGTATCATTTGTATATACATAAACCATGAGAGAATTTAACTTTTATAAAGTTTTAATTACTAATATAACATTATAAATTTCAGTGTTTGCTTTGATCATTTGTTTTTAAAAGCTATTGAGAAGTTCTACTGATTATAAAGTAAGTCAAGAGACTCAGAAAAGTAGTAAAGGTAAAAATTGAAGTAGTTATTAATTTTTTGGGGGAAAAGGTTGTAAGAACTGGATAAAAAGGATAAGAATTATTAAAGGTGCCAGAATTTCTTCTGGAGCTACTAGAATACTATGAAATCAATTCCATGTTTAAACTCAATAAAGTTTTTGTGTCACCATGAAAGACCTCTTCAAAGAGTTATATTTGTGCTCCTTGAAGAATAAAAAATAAGAAATCAATGTTTTTATTAACAAAGGTTGTTACATTATATTTTTAGCTTATATTCTTTTTTAATTTCTCACTAATTCAAACAGATTTTCAGAGTGTTTTTGAAATATGAACTAATATTTTATCATTATTGGATAATTTTCCTACTTTTTAACTAAAATGACAAACTTTTTCTCATTAAAATAAGACAAATAAACAAGTCTTAAATATATAGTTATTTGAAACATTCTTATCTCAATATCTTTGACACTCAAGAATGCAAATGAGTCTCCAATTGTCAGACTAAGGACATATTTTCCTTGGACAAATTTCTAGGGTTAATTGTAGATCATGACATTGAGCAAACAAAAATATTACTTGATTTCATTATTAGCATAATTCTCAGGTCAAAGTCCTCCAGAAGAAAATGTTCCATGAGGTCTAGGAAAACTTGTTTATTGCATTTCTGTATAGAATAGCATTTACTTGCAATAACTCCAAAAATTTATATGAGAAAATCTTAGGAACAAGAAGTAGGTTGAGTATGGTTCCCCAGCTCACTCTCTCTCTCTCCACAGACACAAGTTGAACAGGTGTTCAGGCACCAAGATACCTGCACAAGATCTAAGGAAATCAAGTGAATGGGCTTAGTGCCAGGTTTTAATGTAACAAAATGAAAAGATGTGTTGAAGAAGATAGAAAGGAGAGTTACTGCAACACCTCTCCTCTGAGTCCAAATAGCACAGCCAAAAGAGATTCCACATGATTGAGAAAGAAAGAGAGAATTAGGCCTCAGTATTAAAATTTACTACCAAACACTTCACGATAAATCCCAGTGCTGGTCAAAGTTCCATATCCCTACAACCAGGCCAATATCTGAAGAGTGAACAGCTATAACTGCATTAGATAAGGTAACAAAGGCTGCACTGTCCCTCTCCTAACCTCCAGCAGCAGATCAGGGAGCAGTAATTTACTTGGCAAGCAAGGCAAAAAATTTTATAGAAGATTTTGTCTCAGAATTCAGTGCCAGGCCCACTGTGGTGAAACCAAGCACTCTATAGAAAATGAAGTCCACACCTACAGGCAGAGCTCATGGACAGAATCTCAGTTCCAGCAGCATATAGAGATCTCTGTACATGAAATTCAAATATCAGTTTCAGATGCATCAATTCCAACCTCAGATTGGGCCTGGGAAATGTGTCCTCCCTGAAGAATGTATGGGCCTTTTCATTTGTGAAACTCAGGTGTGATCCAGTTTAGCAGCAGCTTCAATGGCCAGGGAACTTTCTCTATCACCCACTCCCCAAATGCAGGCACAACAGCTCTCACAGGCCTGTACTCACAGAGAAAGCTCTAGAACTACTCTGCCATCAGGCAATCCTGTTCCACAGACTCATGTTTTGGCATGTGTGGGCCTAAATGTGCTACTGAGAGGGTGCAAGTCCTTATAGCTGTGACACCTAGGAATGATCCAGCTTAACATCAGCCCAGGTGACCAGAGTCTGCGTTTACCAATATTACCTCCACTTTGAGCATCAAAATGTGGTGCAATACCCCATTTGCTTGGGATACTACAGGTTAGTGGGCACAAGACTTTAACTTGGAACTTGTTGCTAGGCTGGTGAAAGCTAATATTGTGCAGAACCTAATAGCCCTTATCCCCAGGTCTGCATGCAAATGGACACTCTGGAATAGCTCCAGTGACAGTGCAACACATGCATCCCCAGTCTATCAGATTTCTGTTCCAGATCTATCCCAGTATTGTCCTGGTTTTTGTGGGTTAGTGGCTTTGGTGGCCATCCACAGTGACTCTGCCAAGTGCTGGAAAGAATGCTATGGTGTCTGGCTGAAGGCCAATATTTGTCAGTAAGGAATTTGGGCCCATCATGACCTCAAGGAGAGGCTATTGAGACAGAATACTCTAATTTCTATCTGCATAATTTGGAAACACAGTTTTTGGGACAAACCTGGGATAGTGTGTCCTCTAGTACTGAAATAATGACAAAAAATCATAGACTCCTGGCCAATCTAGGCTGTGCATCATTTAGTGAAAAAATTGTGAAAGTAACTACAGTCTCCTAGAAAATAAGCAATTCATTAGAGTTTCTGTAAAGATGGGCACAGATCCAGTTTAAGAAAACTGCAATAAATACAGATCCTTCCATCCCCAGAACACATTGTGTGCCAGCAAACATCAAGAGCTTTCAGGAAATGATGATCTCACTTAGTATTGAAAATAAAGTGCAGAAACTGACCAGACAGGAATCATATAGAAGGTCGGTCAAACAGAAAATTTAAACTTGTCTTTTAAAGAAACTCGCATTTCAAGAAAGCACAGAGAAACATTTCAACATGATAATGAAGAAAGCTAACAAGATGGAAACAATAGCAAAAAAAGGGAAAAAAATTTGAGCTGAATACATTCAGTAAAATTAAAGAATATGATAAAATGCATCCAGAGCAAGATAAATCAAAGAGAAGAAATAATTAGTGAACTAAAGAACAGACTATTTGAAAATACATAGGTGGTGGAGAAAAAAGGATAAAACAATTAAAGAGAAATAAAAGAGAACAAATCTCATGCAAATTTTGAAACAGTGTTAAAGGCACAATTATTCAGATTATTGGAGTTCAACAAAGACTTGAGAAAGTCAGAGGGATAAATTCCTTATACAAAGGTAAAAACAAAATTTACCAAACCTGAAAATGATAAAAAAACCAATCAGTACAGCAAGTAGAAGGCAAGTAGTCAAATTTTACTCAACCAAATTTAACTAAGACACTACCAGACTCCCTCAGGTGAATGATGAAGATCATCAATGTTGCAAAAGAAAAGAAAAAAATGACATATGTGGTTGCCCTGGTTTTACTGACAGCCAACTTTTCAGCAGAAACCTAACATGCCACAGAGGGTGACATGAGATTTTCATGGTACTGAAGGAAAACATAATGTTTCCTGCCCCCTTGTTCTGTACCTTTCTCACTTCTCTGCTTTCTCCCCTCTCCCCTTTTTATTCCTCTACTAGACTTCCTTTAAGTTCATGTATTAGTTCTTACTTGGATGGTTCTTTTTGCAATCGTTTTCTACTCTCCCACTTTCTTTTAACTCTGACTTCACAAATGAAAGAAAACATATGCTAGTGAGTTATTGAGTTGGCTTATTTCACTTAGTAAGATATTCTCCATTTCTTTCCATTTGCCAGTAAATGCCATGATTTCATTCTTTGTAAAAGCTAAGTAGACCTCCATCATATGTATATATCACATTCTCTTCTAGTGGCAGGCATCTATTGCATAATTTAGCTATTGTGAATTGTGCTATTACTATTTAATATGTCTATTACTATTACTATTTAGTATGTGAATTTTAGGTCCTTTGGAAATATCCCCAGGAATGGGATAGCTAGATAACCAGGATGATTCCATTCCTAGTTTTTTTTTTTTTTTTGGGAAGGTGGGGGGAATCTCCATACTACTTTTCAGAGTGTTTCAACTGTTCTGCAGTCCCAACAGTAATGTAGAAGTGTTCTGTTCTCCCCACAAAATCACCAGCATTATTATTTGTGATCTTCAACTTTGCCATTCTAATTGTACTGAGATGAAATTTTAAAGTACTGTGTTAGATTTGTTGAATATTTTTTCAGTAGTTGTTTTTCAGTGATAATATTATAATTTCTTTGCATTTTCTGTATGTTAGTCCTCTAGCAGAGGGATAGCTGATAAAATTTTTTCCCATTCTCTAGATTCTCTTTACAGTTTTAATGCCTCCTTACCTGTGCAGAAGCTTTTTAGTTTAATAGCATCCCACTTATTGTTTCTTGGTTTTATTTATTATGCTCCAGCAGTTTTATGAAGGAAGCTGGTGCCAGCCCCTACATGCTGGAATGTTGAACCTATGGTTTCTTCTAGCATTTGCAAGTTTTATGATCTGATCCTAAGTCTTTGATCCATTTTGATTTGAGTTTTGAGCAGGGTGATAGATAAGGATCTAATTTCATTTGTTTTACATAAAGCTATCCATTTTTCCTTTCATCATTCATTGAAAAGGCTATCCATTCTGATGTATTGTTACCTCCTTTGTTGAATATAAGAAGTCTATAAATTTCTGGATTTGTCTCTGTGTCTTCTATTCTGTTCAATTTACCTGTCTTTATATCTATTTTCATACCAATACCACAACTGTCTTTTTTTTTAAACTACAGCTCTGTAGTACAATTTCAGATAGTACAATTTTCTTTCTTGGTATTGTTTTAGCAATTCTGAATCTCTTATTTTTTCAAATGAATTTAATAAGTATTTTTCCCAATCCTGTGAAGAATTTCATTAGTATTTTGATGGCAATTGTACTGAATCTGTATAGCACTTTTGGTAGCATGACCATTTTAATAATATTAATTCTGCCTATCCAAGAACATCGAATGTGTTTTCATCTTCCATGGTTTTTTCAGTATCTTTCTTCAGTTTTATAGTTTTCACTGTAGAAATCTTTTACCTCTTTAGTTAGAGTAAGTCCCAGGTATTTTACTTTTTTGTTTTGAGGTTCTTGTAAATGGGTTAGTTTTCCTGATCTCTTCTTTATTTGATTCACTGTTAGAGTTTAGGAAAGCCATTGATATTTGGGCATTGATCTTGGATCCTGAAAGTTTATAGGCTCTAGAAGTCTTCTGTAAGAGATTTTTGTATCTTCTGTATATAGGATAATATAAGCAAACATGATTGTTACTTTTTTTCATTTGCATCCCTTTGCTTTCCTCTTCCCTGATTGCTCTGGCTAACGTTTCAAGGACTATGCTTAGTAGTGTTGTCAGAGTGGACATTGTTCCTCAGTTTGGCAGAAATGCATGTTCTCCATTTAATATGATGTTGGCTATGGGATTTTTAAAAATGGCCTTTAAAATGTTAGAAAGTTTCTTTCATGCCTAGCTTCTCTAATGTTTTTAACATGAAATTCTGTTGAATCTTATCAAAGGCCTTTTTTGCATCTATTGGCATTCATGTGATTTTTGTTCTTAATTCAGTTTAAAGGATGTATTAAATTATTGATTTGCATATGTTGAACCAGCCTTGCATTCCTGGATGAAGCCAACTTAATTTGGTGTATTATATTTTTGATGTGCTTTGAATGAAATCAAATGCCAGCCTACAACTCCCTTCTCATATGCAGATACATTAGGCTTCATGGATAATCTCTTATTCATAAATCAATTACTGATGAAACTACACCACTAGCTTCAGTGATACACAAACACACACAGGTTTGAGTATACATATGTAAATATGTACATATGTGTGTGTGTGTGTTATAAAATCACTTTTTTCTATCATTAATTTGCTAAAGTTCATACCAACAAAATTTGACAGGGGAGCTTAAACAGCAGTAATCTATTTTCTCATACATCAGAAGACAAGAATTATAAGATGAAGGTGTCAGCAGTTTGATTTCTCCTGATGCCTCATCCTTGGTTTATAGATGGCCATCATCTCCCTAGTTGTTATGTGATCTTTCTGTCTGTATGAATACAATTTTCTTCCTCTTACAGGAGTTACCAGTTATGTTGGATTAGACTCACATACCCTAATGATCTCATTTAATTTAATTAAATCTTTTATGACCCTATCAATGCATGATTATTATTCAATGAGTGTTTGAGGGGAAACAATTCCCCAAATGATGATCACTATAATAATATAAACAGTGGAGGAAAAGGTGAAAATATGTGATTCATTCCTGCATTCCCAGAATTTAGAATAGTATCTAGAACATGTAATACAATTAAATATATCCTAAAATAGAATTATGCCGACCTGTCTTTGAACAACGTAGCTATGGAATAGACTTTGGAAATCATCCTTACTACTACTGCAAGCAATCAGATGTCTGCAAGAACTTTGACTTGTGATACTATTATGATAGAAATGAGGAAAGTGAACTTGCATTTGGAGTTTACAATCATATGGCTGACTATTTTATATGAAGTTGAAGCTCCCAAAGTCTGGCTTAAAATGATCTTTTTATTTCAAATAATTTGGAATATGTTAAAAATTAGAAATTAAAGCTTTAGTGTATATATTTTATGATATTCTAATTTTATCATTCAATTTAAGAAGCAGGTTTTATTCAAGGTTAAAAAGATAACTAGAAAAGGTGCTTAAGTTACAATACCCACTACTGATTTCTCCAAAATGCCAGTGGAATAATGCTGCTGAGACCTACATATTTGGGATTTTGAAACTAAAAGTCAGGATGTGGTGAGTTGTGGCCATGGAAATTCCAGCAGAATGCATTGGCAAACTGCAGAGGCTCAGGCCAGCTCAACAGCTGCAATTTCTATTTCTTTTCCTCTCATGTCAAATTATATATATATATATATACATATATACATATATATACATATATATATGTATTTATATATTAAACTTATATATAATGATATTATATATTATAAATATAATTGTATATAATTTGCCATATATGGCAATGCTTATAATATTTATTCAATAAAATTATTAGAAAACATTAAATGAACAGAGTAAGGAGCTAAGAAGTGAGATAGATCAATTGCAAAGATAATTTCAAAAAGGTAACTTGTTAAAAAAAGCATAACGAACAAGTCCCTATGATATATATTGATATATATAATTTCAATGATGAAAAGTAAAATCTAAATAGAGTGCTATAATTTAATTACTGTTCTTAAGTTAATTGTCACTTGGCTTATGAGACATGTATTTGGGAAACAGAAAAATGTTAAATGAAGAAAAAATCAAGATATGGATTTGAAATTATATATCTATATATATCTATCTATATATATAGATAGATAGATATATATAGATATATATATATATCAAGGCACTTTTTTAAAAGAATGATTGAGAAGTTATCTGAGTTCAAGCAGAAGAACTGAGCAGAAATGGAAATAAATAAGATCTGGGGAAAGGCACTTCATACAGCAAAAAACACAGAAAACATTTTGAAAAAGGTTGCATGGATTTATGTATAAACCTGTGACACTAAGTGGCAAAGATGATGAGCTCTGAAATGAATCAGCAAAGGCCAAGGTCATTTCAGGATTGGTGTACTACAACATTTAGATTTTTATTCTATATGGGATGAGAAATGGACAATTGGGATCTCAAAAAATATTACTCTCTATATTTATCACCTGAAAGAGTATGTAGATCTGGTAAGTTAAGATATTTAGTAAGGGAGAATATAATGGTTTTTCTGGGGATTACTTTTACAAAGCAAAAAGATTTAGAATACCCTATGCAAATATTAAAGTAAATCAAGCTTATATTTTTCTTTTTTGGGGTGGAAAATCATCATGCATTTTGATTTATCATAAAATTTATTTTTTTTCTTTTTTATTAGAATATAGAAATACAGTTGAGGGAGAAACATTATCAAAACATTATCAATCAGTGGATATAAACTTTGTTATTGAGGGGAAAAACCAGATCATGGATATCCACCTTGAATTTTACCTTTTGCATTTTCCCCCAGAAGAGCTCATGCGTTGAA
>PVKS010025940.1:0-29236 GCA_004027875.1 Aplodontia rufa | reverse complement strand
GAGAGAGAGAGAGAGAATCAATTTTTATTGAGTTTTTCACATGGCTTTCGTTGCTCTGACACTTAGTTGTGTACGTAGGTGCTGGGGTTTGAACCCGTGTACTCGCGCATGCTGGGCAAGCGCCGTAACCACCAAGCCACCGCTCCAGCCCACAAAAAACATTCTTTAATCCTCACCCTCCACAGGAGTTTTCTTCTGGGTTGTCCCCCCTTCCCCAGAAAGGTTTTAGGTTTTATCTGTTTATACTACTTCAACGATGTATAATAGTGTTAATTTCCCATCACTTATATTAACAATAGTAAATGTTGAACAAACTCCAAACAATTTACTGTGCAAATGAAAAGTGATCTCATTTTAAATTTCAATTTCTTTGATTTGGAGCTAAACATTTTCCCATATTTATTTTTCTTTTTTGGCTTCCCGATGTATGTCTTTTTAGAAATACTTAGGGGTGGAGCAGTGGCTCAATGGTTAAGGTGCTTGCTTGGCATGCATGAGTACACAAGTTCAAACCCCAGCACCACGTACACAACAAAGCATCCGAGGAATGAAAGTCACGTGAAAAACTAAATAAAAATTGCTTCTCCCTTTCTCTCTCTCTCACTATACTGTCCCCTTTTTCTTGTTTCTTTTTTTTTTGGTCCAAAAGAGAGAGGGATAGTGAGAGACAGAAAGAGAGAAACAACTTTAGTTTTTCACATGACCTTTGCTGCTCCAACACTTAGTTCTCCAACACTTAGTTGTGTTTGTGGCTCTGGGTTTGAACCTGGGTCCTTATGCTTGCCAGGCAAGCGCCGAAACTGCTGAGCCACCGCTCCAGCCCCTCACTGTCCCCTTTCTTTAAAAGAAAAAAGAAAAGACAAGAAATACTTAAAGTTGCTGGGAGTGGTGGTACACTACTTTACTTCCAAGCTGTTATGGAGGCTGAGGCAGGAGTATCACAAGCGGTTACGGTACTTGCCTGGCATGTGCGAGGACTCGAGTTTTCACCCCAGCACCACGTATACAACGAAGTGTTGGAGCAGCGAAAGCCTCATGAAAAACTAAATAAAAATAGATACTCTCTCTTTAAAAAAAAAATGTTTGAGGGGCTGGAGCGGTGGCTCAGTGGTTAAGGTGCTTGCCTGGCATGCACAAAGACCCAAGTTCAAATCCCAGCACCACATACACAGCTAAGTATTGGAGCAACGAAGGCCACATGAAAAGCTAAATAAAGCTGTGTCTCTCTTTCTCTCTCTCACTGTCCCTCTTTCTTTAAAAAAAAAAAAATGTTTGAGGCCAGCCTGGAAATTTTGTGAGACCCTGTCTCAAAATGATAAAATGATAGGGGCTGGGAGATGCTGGTCACCTCAGCACACATTTGTAATCCCAGCAACTCTGGAGGCTGAGGCAGGAGGATTTCAAGTTCTAACCAGCCTCAGTAGCTTAGTGAGGTACTATGCAACTTAGTGAGACCCTGTCTCCAAATTAAAAAAAAAAGGGGGGGTGCTGGAGAGGTGGCTCCGTGGTAGAGCACCTGCCAGGGATGCTCGAGGACTTGGGTTTGAACTGCAGCACCATTTACACAACTAAATTTCAGAAAAGCAAAAACCAGATGAAAAAATAAATGGATTCTCTTTCTCAAAAAAAAAAAAAAGGGTTGGTAAAGCACTTGCCTTGCATGCATAAAGCCCTAGGTTCAATCCCTAGCCAGTCCCCCCCAAATTATGTATCTATCTTTATATATATATATATATATAAAATTTTATATGATATATATATATATATATAACTTTATATAGAAAGCAAAAAGTTTCCCTCCCAGATATATTTTGGTGGGTTTTCTTTCAGTCCTTTTGCTATATACCTTAATTTTTATTTATTTATTTATTTTTGTGGTGCCAGGAATCTAGCCCATGACCTTGCCTCTGTCTGTCGAGTAGCTGGGATTACAGGAGTGCCACATTATGCCTGGTTTCAATTTTTTTTTTTTTTTACGGCCATGGGCCCAATCAGACAAGCACACACTCTGCCACTGAGCTAAATTCCCAACCCCTACTTTCTTTTCTTTCTTTCTTTCTTTTTTTTTTTTTTTTTAAAGAGAGGGACAGTGAGAGAGACAGAGAAACAACTTTATTTAGTTTTTCACATGGCCTTTGTTGCTCCAACAGTTAGTTGTGTATGTGGTACTGGGGTTTGAACTCGCAACCCCTACTTTCAATATTGTTGATTTATATAGTATATTTGAAAGTCAGGTCAGAGGTTTTTGTTTTTTCTTTCAGAAACTGATATAGAATCTTTTTTTTTTTTTTTTTTTTAGAGAGAGAGTGGAAAAGAAAGAGAGAAGAAAAGTGAATCAGTTTTATTTATGTTTTCATCTGGCTTTTGGGTCCTGGACATTTAATTGTATATGTGGTGCTGGAGTTTGAACCTGGGTCATCACGCATGCTAGGCAAGCACTCCCAACTGCCGAACCACCCCTCCAGACTCCTGTGTTCAAATTTTTTTACAAAAATTCTGTTAGAATTGTAATTAGAATTTATTACAACAAATGTATTACTTTATGGGAGAATTATATTTATAATGTTGGGACTTTCCACTCCAAAACATGATTTTTTTTTTTTTTTTTAAAGAGAGACAGACAGCGAGAGAAAGAGAGAATTTTATTTAGTTTTTCATGTGACTTTTGTTGCTCCAACATTTGGTTGTGTATGTGGTGCCAGGGAAGCACCATAACTGCTGAGACACCACTCCAGTCCCTTTTTTTCCTTTTTTTTTGAAAAAAGTCTTTAAAATTTTTTTATAGTATGCTTAGTATTGGTCTTTTTTAATTTTAATTTTAATTAATTAATTTATTTTTAAGGGTGGGGGGCTGGAGCGGTGGCTCAGCGGTTTTGGTGCTTGCCTGGCAAACACAAGGAGACCCGGGTTCAAACCCCAGCACCACATACACAACTGAGTGTTGGAGCAACTAAGGCCACGTGAAAAACTAAATAAAGTTGTTCCTCTCTTTTTGTTTCTCTCACTGTCCCTCTCTTAAAAAAAAAAAAAAAAAGAGAGAGAAAGGGACAGTGAGTGAGAGAAAGACAGAAGCAATTTTATTTTTCATGTGGCTTTTGTTGCTTGGACACTTGGTTGTGTATATGGTGCTGAGGTTTGAATCCGTGTACTTGGGCATGCCAGGCAAGCGCAGTAACTGCTGAGCCACTGCTCCAGACCATGTGTTGGTCTTTTTTTTTTAAAGTTTTATTTTTATTTTTATTTTTATGTTTTAAGAGAGAATGAGGGAGAGAGAGAGAAAGGGAAGAGAGAGAGAGAGAGAGAGAAAGGGAAGAGAGAATCAGTTTTATTTATTTTTCCATCTGACCTTTGTTTCTCAGACTTTTAGTTGTGCATGTGGTGCATAACTGGGTCCTCGGGAATGCCAAGCAAGTGCTCCAACTGCTGAGCCACTGCTCCAGTCCCTGTCTTATACATTTCTGATTTCTATGTATTTTAAGTTATTCAATGTTGTTATGGTAATTGGGATCTTTTTATCTTATGACATTTTAAAAATTGATTATTGATGACTTATAGAAAAGGTATTAATTTTTTCTATGTTGTTTTCCACTTTAAAAAAAATTTTTGTATTAAGGAGTTATTGTATTGTCATAAGTACATAAAAAGTAACAATATGATAAGCATATGTTCTTTTTTTTTTTTAAAGAAAGGGGACAGTGAGAGAGACAGAGAAGCAATTTTTATTTAGTTTTTCATGTGACTTTCATTCCTTGGACATTTCATTGTATACGTGGTGCTGGGGTTTGAATTGGTGTACTCACACGTGCCTGGCAAGTGCCTTAATCACTGAGCCACCGCTCCAGCCCCTATGCGTTACCCCCACGTCGCCCTTACCCCAGTCTCTTGATTCTTCTATATTTTGCCCCTACAAGGGATATAAATGCTTAGATTGTGAATTTTCCAGAATTAAGTGATTCCATAAATATTATTTGGATTCTCAGGGAGGTAAATAGTATATTACATTGTTGATTATCTCCCTAAATCTCTCCCTATTCTCCCTCCCTCTCCCCTCCCCACACCTGCACCTTCCCTCCCTACCTCAAATCTATGGTTGCCTGAGATGATGTGTTTCTGCGCCTTTGCTGAGTCTAATATGAGTTTAACTACCTTTCACCCAAGCCTGGGTTTAGCTCCAGCCTCCACAAATGATCCTTGACTTTTTGGGTTTGGCTAACTTCGCTCAGAATGATTTCTTCCCTTGCCATCCATTTACCTTCAAAGGCCCAGTATCTTTGTTGCTAATTGCTTAGTAGAATTCCATGGTGTACATGGTGTTGGGGTTTGAACTTGCGTACTCATGCATGCCAGGCAAGTGCTGTAACCGTGGAGCCACTGCTCCAGCCCTCTGGCTGCATTTTTAGTGTTTAATGAGAATTATGGGAAAGTTGAATTCACTTTGAGGTTCACTTTTCAGTCTCTAGGGAGTATATCTGTATATCTGAACAGGTAAGTGCTGTTCGTGGCTCATGCTTATTATTCAAGTTCAAGGCCAGCCTCAGTAGTTTAGTTGGCCCTAAAGCAACTTAGACCCCCAAAACCCCCAAAAAACCAAAACCAAAACAAAACAACCCCCCCCAACCAATCAAACAAACAAGAAAACAAAAGCAAAACAAACAAAAAATAAAGGCTGGGGGGCAGGAGTGGTGGCTTGGCGGTTGTGGTGCTTGCCTGGCAGGCATGAGTATGCTAGTTCAAACCCCAGCACCACATACACAACGAAGTGTCTGAGGGATGGAGGTCACATGAAAAACTAAATAAAAATTGCTTCTCTCTTTCAGTCTCTCTTCCTGTCCCCTCTTTCTTAATAATAATAATAATAATAATAATAATAATAATAATAATAATAAAGGTTGGGTTTGTAGCTCAGTGGTGGAGTGCCCCTGGATTCAATCTCCAGTACTCTGCTCCTGTGGGACCAAAAAAAAGGGGGGGGGCTTGATTGGAGAGCTTCCAGATTGCTGAGCTCATGGATTTGCCTGGTGGGTAGTACACCTGGAAAGGTTCCTGGAAGTCTATACCCCTTCCTACATATCTTGCCCTATGCATCTCTTCCTTCTGACTGTATCCTTTGTAATACATGGGCTGATGTAAGTAAAGTATTTCCTGCTGCGTACTACTCTAGCAAATTAATTAAACCTCAAAAGTACTGGAGAAAACAGCCACTTGGTCAGAAGTACAGGTCCCTACTTAGTACTTGTGATTGATATCTCAAGTGAGGGACAGTGTTGTGGGATTGACTCCTTAGCCTGTGGGATCTGATACTATCCCCAGAAAGTGGGAGATTGAAGTATAAGAAAACCAGCATCCACTGGAGAACTATTGGCTTGGTGTGTGTGGAGAAACTCCCATGTGTCTGGTATCAGGTGTGTTCTGTGCTGTGAATGGAATATGAACAGAAGAAATATTTTTTCCTTGAGATCCACATTTTTTTGTAATTGAAAATTTTATTTTACATGTAGCTGTCAGAAATAATACAGAGAGATCCCTTGTATATTTTGTCTAGTTTCCAAAATGGTAACATTTGCAAAGTACTGTATGTTCTGTTAACAGCTAGGATATTGGCATTGATGTATACCACTATTCTAATGAAGTTTTCCCCAGTTTAACCTGTAGTCATCTGTGTGTTTTCGTTCTTTTTAAATTTTTTTCTTGTAATTACTAATAATTGCATAATTTATTTTATATATGAGGTAAAGTGTAATTTTTCAGTTCATGTATGCACTGTTTTAGTTCTGTGTAACTTTATCAGTTTTTAAAATTTATACATCTTCCACTACTGTCAAGATACCAGACAATTCCAAGACCACAAGGATGTCTAGTATTGCTCCAGAGCCACCTTTATCCCATCTCTGACAACTATAACATCTTCTCTCTCAAATTTTATCACTTTGGGTGACTTGGTGGCTTGGTGGTTACGGTGCTTGCCTCGCATGCATGAATATTCGGGTTCAAACCCCAGCACCACGTACACAACAGATTGTCGGAGGAATGAATTGTTCTTCTCATTGTTCCTCTCTCTCTTTAACAAAAAAAATTTTTTTTTGAAAATCTATAAGTGAAATTATACACATATAGACTTGGGGTTACCTTCTTTTTTACTTAGGAAAGTTCCTTGGGGATTGATTGCTGAGTAGTATTCTGTGGTGTGCATATGCCACTGTTTGTTTAACCATTCACCTGTTGAAGGACATTTGGACTGATTCCAGTTTTTGGCTATTACAAATAAAACTATAGTGTGTGCTTAGGAAGTGCAAGACCATATATTTGATCTCTAGCACCACATAACAAAACAAAAACCAAATAAAACTTCTATGAACATTTGTATATATAGGTTTTATATTTTTCATTTCTTTGGGATATGTGTCCAGGAGTGTAAATTTTTTTTTTAAAGAGAGGGATAGTGAGAGAGACAGAGAAAGAGAGAAACAACTTTATTTTAGTTTTTCACATGGCTTTCATTGCTCCAACACTTAGTTGTGTACGTGGTTTTAGGGTTTGAACCCGTGTCCTCGTGCTTGCCAGGCAAGCACCGAAACCACTGAGCCACCGCTCCAGCCCCCAGGAGTGTAATTTTTGATTGTATGGTATGGTAGTTTCATGTTTGGTTTTTAAAGAAACTGCTGTTTTCCAGAGCAGCTTTACCATTTTGTTTTCTCATAACTGCCTAGTGGGGCTGGAGTGGTGGCTCAGCGGTTACCTCGCTTGCCTGGCATGCACAGGGTCATCAGTTCAAACCCCAGCACCATGTACACAACGAAGTGTTGGAGCAACGAAAGTCACGTGGGAAACTGAATAAAATTGATTCTCTCTTTCTCTCACTGTCCCCTCTCTCAAAAAAAAAAAAAAAAAAAAAAGATAACTGCTGAGCCACTGCTCCAGCCCCTAGTTCTGTTTTTTTAATTGTAAAATACACATAATATTTACCATCTTAACCATTTTTCCCCTTTTTAAAATTAATTTTTTTTCTTCAGTTTGTTCTGGGTATCAAACTCAGATCCTTGCTTGTGTCTTTTTTTTTTTAAAGAGGGAGAGAGTGAGAGACAATGGAAGAATTAATTTCATTTGTTTTTTCATCTGGCCTTTGTTTCTCTGACATTTAGTTGTGTATGTGGTGCTGGGGTTTGAACTGAGGTCCTTGTGTATTCCAAGCAAGTAAATGCTCCAACCACTGAGCCACCGCTCTAACCCTCCTGGTTGTGTCTTGACTCCTTAATCTGTTAATGTGTTAATGTGTTAGGAGCTTATCATGGCTGAAGTAAAAACATGGTGAGAAAAGTTCTAATTTTTTTTCTTTTGTTCGAGGTTCCACTCAGCACCCTGTCACAGACACTTGTATATAATAGGTACACAGAAATAATAAATATAAATATGTGTGTGTGTGTATATATGTTTATGTGTGTGTATATATATATATATATATATATATTTTTTTTTTTTTTTTTTTAAAGAGAGAGGGACAGTGAGAGACAGAGAAAGAAAGAACCTTATTTAGTTTTTTACATGGCCTTCATTGCTCCAACACGTAGTAGTGTACGTAGTGCTGGAGTTTGAACCCGGGTCCTGGTGCTTGCCAGGCAAGTGCCGAAACCGCTGAGCCACCGCTCCAGCCCCTGTTTATGTATATTTTTGTATATATATAAAAACATATATATATATATAAACATATATATGTTTATATATATGTTTATATATATATATATATTTTTTTTTTGGTACTAGGGATTGAACCCAGGGTTTTTTTCTTTTTCTTTCTTTTTTTTTTTTTAACACAAAGCTATATCCCCAGATCTTTTTATTTTTTATTTTGAGACAGGTCTCAGAAAGTTGAGTTGGCCTTACCAAGGTACTGATGCTGGCCTTGAACTTATGATCTCAGCCTCCTAAGTTGCTGGGATTGCAACCATTCACCTCAGTGCCCAGCCAGAAATATTTCTTAAGTGACTTTGATGTCCATGTGCTTCTGATTGAAGATTTTTTATACTGCTATTAAATAATTTTAAAATGAAATGAAATCTATCTTTGGTCTAGGATTTTTTTTTCTAACCAATAAATAGCTCTGGCAGAGTAAGTATTTTCTTAGAGGTAGAACTGAGGGGCAAACTTAAGTTGGGAGTACTTAGCTCTAACTGCATGTGGTCCATTTAGCTGCCTTGGCTAATTTAGACTTGTAGATAGAGCAAATAGAATATGGAAGCTGTAGAGGCACTATTCTCTGCTTTGGGAAAATGTGTTGTAAATTCTGAACAAAGCAATGATTCTGGTGAAGTCTGACCATGATCAAGGAGCTGTTGGAAAAAACAACATTGTTTCCAGGGTTGTGGTGAAGGATCTGACCTCCATTATAACTGAAAATGAAGTCCTCCTTTAGTGAGGCCATAATAGGAGCAGCTGCTGTTGCCACTGTCGGCTGAATTCAGTGGCTATGGGAAGTAGCCAGAGCAGGAAATGACTTCATGGTACTAGATATGCATAGGGAAGGACTTGTTTAGGCTCTGGCCAAGTGGTTGCACAGGTTGTGGGTATCACTTTAAACATACAAAGACTTGCCTGCTGAAGGAGGAGCAGCTTCTTTGAGGATCAGGTGCTTATCTGAAGGGATGAGCTCATCCTTCTAACCAGACCTGCCCTAGACGCTGAGTGAACATTTTCTAATTGCAAGGCTTGCAGCTGGGAGAACCAGGAAATGGTTGAGGCTTCGGGCATTTTGTGAGTAGCAAAAAACAAAACAAAACATTTTGTGAAATCTTTTGGAGTGACTCTGAATATCAAGTTAAAGTTTATATATGCCCACACGTACTCATTCTTTAAGTTGAGGATTGCAGTAAAGTGCATGGTAGGTTGAAGGAAACTTTGGTGGTGGTTCTAACTTTATTCCAAGTGCTGTTTTTTGTTTTGTTTTTTTTTTCCTTTCCTTTCCGTGTAGGGTATAGAATCCAGGGACTTTGAAGTGCTCTATCACTGAGTTATGCCCCCAGCCCTTTATATGTTTAAATTTGAGACAGGGTCTTACTAAATTGTTGAGAGTCTTGCCAAATTGCTGAGGTTGTCCTTGAACTTGCCATTATAGTGCACTGCTGGGACTACATTTGTGCTGCTCCACCACACCCTGTTCTTGAAGGATTTTGATGTTGTCTATTGGTTACTATGTGTTCCAGATATTCATAGTTCCTATAAACCTAAAGAAAAATTACAGATTAGGAAGTTGAATGGCGTTTTTCTTTGATGTTTTCCTTTATTCTTATTTTCAGGAATGGAAAACTTTATTCATTAATTATTTGAGGATTGAGGAAAAATAAACAATGAAAAACAGATTTGTTAGTGTTGGAAGTGAATTAACCCATTCATCATCTTCATCCTCACGAGTATCACCCTCCTTACACATCACTGTATATCACCAACTAGGGAAGCCTTCAGAGCCTCAATGTTCAGAGTTTTATTGGTGCTTCATTGTGTAGGTGTGATTGAATCATCAACCACATGATTAAATTTGGTCTCCAGCTTTCTGCGTTCCTAAGAGATCAAGTTGATTTTGTGACTCAAGGCCTACGCCATGTCATCATGTGATTGGTGTTTCCAGCATGGCCAGCCTCCGTCTTAAAACTATTTAAGGGCCTACTCTGAGTTACCTGGTTGGCATAAGCTCATGCCCCACCATGAATAACAAAGACACTTGGGAAATTCTAAAGGTTTAGAGGTTCCCAGAAAAGTCTTTGACTTTTTTTTTTTTAAAGAGAGAGAAACATTTTTTATTTAGTTTTTTCATGTGGCTTTCATTGCTCTGACACTTCATTGTGTACATGGTGCTGGGGTTTGAACCTGCATTCTTGTACATGCCAGGAAAGCACCATAAATGCTGAGCCACCACTTCAGCCCCCTTAGATTTGTTTTAAGATTAAACAGAATCAATAGTATTCCTTTATTCTTTCTCCATTTATCCTGGTTTATTCTTCCTTAAGAAGAATTTTGTTTTATCTGTACTCCTCCTTATTCCCACTACACAATCTATGATTACTTGGAAGTAAATCCCAGACATTATTTGATTCATCCGTAAATGTTCCACAATGAAATTTATTATAATTGAACCAGTCCCCTACCAATGGGCATTTAGATTGCTTCCAGTTTTTAGTACAAATAGAGCATCTGTAAACATCCTTGTTTATTTGTATAAAGTTGTGTGAGGTATCCTCACGTAAATTCCTAAATGTTGAAATTTGTTTTTAAGAGAGAGGGATAATGAGAGACAGAGAGAGAGAGAGAAAGAATCAATTTTATTTAGTTTTTCATGTAGCTTTCATTGTTCTGACACTTTGTTGTTTATGTGGTGCTGGGGTTTGAACCTGCGCCCTTGCGCATGCCAGGCAAGCGCCATAACCACTAAGCCACCCGCTCCAGCCCCCTAAATGAATTGTTGAAATAAATGGTATAAGCACTTGAGAATGAGAAATGTTGCCAAATTTATGTTTTTGCAAGACTGAGAATTTCCCTTTCTTCCCACCTTCACCTATACTGATTTATCCACCTGTTAAATGTTTGGCAATCTGCGATATGAAGAATTATATTTAGCTTAATTTTGTCTTTCTTATTTTATGAATGAGATATGATCTTTTCCTTACCTTTAAGTCATGTATTTTTCTGTTAACTGCCTGTTTAAATTATTTGCTTATTTAAGAAATAAATTCACTTAAGTGGCCGGTTTCCTATCCTATTAAGACCTTGTTGTCATGTCTTCCTTTTCCCTTGTTCCCATTTCAGATCAGCAAACCTGAATTAATTTTTTTTAAAATGTACTAGGGTTTGAATCCAGGGATGCTCTACCACTTAGCTATATACCCGAACTCTTTTTATTTTTTATTTCAAGACAGGATCTCATTAAATTTCCAAGCTTGGTCTTGGCTTATACTTGGCACCTTCATGCCTCAGCCTCCTGAGTTGATGGGATTATGGGCATGTGCCACCTTACCAGGCTAGGATTAGTGCATAAATCTTTTCAATTCCCAATATAATCTTTTCAATGAAGGTAAATGGCTACCTCCTCCTTTTTTCTCCTTTTCTTTGTCCTTACTTCTTCACCCTAATATTTCTTTAGCTGTTTTTACCGTACTAGGTATGGTTAGATTAAATTAAATTAAAACCAAATGGTTTTAATTTGGTGTCTGTGTGAGTACTCTAATGCCCAGTAAGTAAGAAGAAAGATTTTTATAGACCTGTGAGCAAAGTTTGTAATTGTTTTGCAAAGGGTGTGTCCATCAAGCATCTCTTCAGCCTTCCTGGTTCATCTGTTGTATCTTTCCATCCAAATATAAGACACATTCTCTGACTTTAGCTGCTATACTATTTCAGCCCATTTTCAGCCTTGTTTTTGTCAGTTTGAGTTGTCTTCCTATAACCCTCATGGACATATACGTATTAAATAGTACTGATGTTGACTTCTTTTTAAAAAATATTTATTTAATTTTTATTTATTTGTACTGGGAATTGAACCCTGTGGTGCTTTACCACTGAGCAACATCTCCAGCCCATCTTGTTTCTTACTTTGAGACATGGTCTTGCTAAATTGTTGGCCTCTAACTTGTGATCCTCTTGCCAAAGCTTCCCAGATCTCTGGGATTAGAAACAAGAACCACTGCACAAGGCTGATGTAGACTTCTTGACTGGGAAAATGATGATTGCATTCTGTCCTGATTTAAATGCGATATCAGAGGAGTCAGTGGTAAGGAGCTTGCCTTGTAAGCCCTTGGATCCCTAGTTCCAAAAAAAGAAAAGAAAAGAAAAAGAGAGAAAAAAAAGAGCCCAATATACTAATAGTGGTTTTCTTTTTTTTTCTTTTGATACATGGTCCTGCTAAGTTACTTAGGGGCCTCATTGAGTTGCTGAGGCAGGCTTTGAACTTGTGACCTTTGTGCCTCAGTTTTCGAAGTTACTGGGATTACAGGTGTGTGCCACTGTGCCTGGCCTGAGTTTTCTTTCTTTCTTTCTTTTTTTTTTTTTAAAGAGAGTATGATAGAGGGAGAGATAGAGAGGGAATCATTTTTTTTTTTAAGAGAGAGGGACAGTGAGAGAGAGAGAAACAACTTTATTAGTTTTTCTTCTGGTTTTTGTTGCTCAGATACTTAATTGTGTATGTGGTGCTGGAGTTTGAACCTGGGTTCTTGCGAATGCCAGGCAAGTGCCATAACCACTGAGCAACCACTCCAGACCCAGTGGGAACCAATTTTATTTAGTTTTTCATGTGGCTTTCGTTGCTCTGCCACTTTGTTGTGTATGTGGTGCTGGGGTTCAAACCCAGGTCCTTGCGTGTGCCAAGCAAATGCTCCAACTGCTGAGCCACGCTCCAGATTTTTAAGCAAACATGTATTTTAATTTCTTTTCAGTATAGTCCCAAGAGTAGAATTGTGAGCTCATATGGTATCACTGTTTAGTCTTTTCAGGTTTTGGCACATTGTTTTGTAAAGTAGCTGTGTTATGTACATCTCCACCAGCAACATACAAAGGGTTTTTCTGAAACCTTGATAATACTTGTTATTATGTCTTTTTTATTATAGCCTCATTTGTGGTTATGAAGCAGTATCTTGTTTGTATTTTCATTTCCTTTCCAGGGGTGTTCCACCACTGAACTACATCCCTAGCCCTTTTTTATTTTTATTTTTAAATTTTGAGCCAGAGTCTTGCTTATTTGCTGAGAATGGTCTGTAACTTAGAAATTTTCAGTTCTCCTCCCTCAGCCTCCTCAATTGCTGGAATTACAGGCGTGTTTCACTGTGCCCAGTTAGTTTAAAGATCTTAATTGGCTTTGTGATTCTAGAATCAGGTAATACTTGCTTTTGTAAAATAGAATAAGTGTTCCTACTAGCCAGACAGGGGATTGGTTTTATGGACAATAGAAACAAAGAACAAAAAGTGGATTGTTTGCATCAAAGTTACTTTCCTTGTAAGGTGGGAATAGGGAAACAGGACAATAGAAAAATAAATGATTGGTTAACATCAGGTTACTTATTCTCATAAGGAGTAAAGCAGAGGAAACTATTGTCATTACAACTAAAAATGGCTTGTTATGGGAAATTTGGCTATTATCTGTCCTGATTTCTTCAAAGGTTTTCTTCAAAGGTCAGATAACAAAATAGAACTTAGTTTCAGTTTGGTGACACTGAACTTTGGTATGAGTTGACTCCATTTTGTGGGTTGGAGGCGTGTTGCTGGGAATCACACCAAGGGCCTTATGATACTAAACAAGTGCTCTCCACTGAGCTATATCCCAAGTCCTTCATTTTGGTTTTTAGTCTGATCTGTTGCAAAAGTTTAGTCCAAAACTATGGTCTATTATAATTCCTTTTTTTTTTTTTGTACTAGGGATTCAACTCCAGCCCTTTTCATTTTCATTTTTTAATCTTAAGACAGGGTCTTGTTAAATTGCTTTTAGGGCCTCACTAAGTTGCTGAGGCTAGTTTTGAACTTGTGATCCTTCTGGTATTATGGTCATGTGTCACTGCCCCTGGCTGATTCCTTTTGTGTGTGTGTGTGTGTGTGTGTGTGTGTGTGTGTGTGTACTGGGGATTGAACCCAGAGGCCCTCTACCGTTGACCTATAGGCCCATCCCTTTTTTATTTTTTAATTTTTTTTGAGAGAGGGTCTCACTAAATTGCTCAGACTGGGCAATTTAGTGATCCTCCTTCCTCAGCCTTCTGAGTTTCTGGGGTTATATAAAAGGCAGGCACCACAGTGCCAAGTCCCTCAACTGTGTGATTCTTTAGGTTCAGTGTAACTTGGGGGAAGATATATCATGTGCATCATAACATTATTAGTAACTGTACTCGAAATGAGTTTAAATTTGCAAAAGTGTGGTAGAGATTGTAGAGGCTTTCACAAAAGGTAGAGAAGATAAAAGTGATGAAAGAAACAAAGTTGCCAATAATATAAATTACTGTCTGACTGCTTACCATTATGTAAAATAAGCTTCTTTTAGAGGGAGAGAAAGAATCAAGTTCTATTTTTTTAATTTTCATCTGACTTTTTGTTTCTCTGACACTTTGTTGTATATGTGGTGCTGGGGTTTGAACCTGGGTTCTTGGACATGCCAGGCAAGTGCTCCAACTGCTGAGCCACTGCTCTAGGCCATAAAATAAGTTTTTCTCATGAAACATTTATTTATTTATTTGAAAGGGATAGTGAGAGAGAGAAAGAAAGAATCAATTTTATTTAGTTTTTTATCTGATTTTCGGTGCTCCAACACTTAGTTGCGTCTGTGGTACTGGGTTTTGAACCTGGGTCCTCATGCATGCCAGGCAAGCGTGATACCACTGAGCTACTGCTCTAGCCCCCTCTTGAAACCTTTTAAATGGGAGTTTTGCCTTCTATTTCATTTCATTATTTTGTTTAACTTTTTTTTGGGGGGGGGTACTGGGGATTGAACTCAGTGGTGCTTTACCACTGATCTACCTCCCCAGCCCATTTTGTGTTTTATTTTCAGACAGGGTCTCACTAAGTTGTTGACGCTGGTCTTGAACTTGTGATCCTTCTGTCTTAGCCTTCCAATTATCTGGGATCACAAGCGTACTCCACCATTCTCACCTCTGTATTTCTATTCTCATCCTTGTATCTGTTATCCTAAATCACTTTAATCGTTTAGAATTTACGTCCATTTTTAGAATTTTTTTCTGATCCTACCTTTCCAAATCTGTGAAGAATTAAGGCAGACGAATCTGAGAGGTGGAAGGGACAAGTGGTAAAATTGCCTGAAGTTCAGAATGGCCTTCAGGGAAATCAGGAACAGCTGTTCTAAGGGGTTCCACTTGATATAAAATAATTTCTTCCCTGCCATTCCCCATCCCATTCCTTCAATTTATCTTAAAGTCCCCATGTTACCTCAGTACATTCTTGTGTGATAGAATCCAGAGGATTTTATTTTCCAGTTTGGTTCCTGCTTGGAGACCCTCAGCTCCTGCCTTTACTTCCAATTTAAGCATTATCTTTATCATTTTAAAAGTAGAAACCAATAAAAATGGTTTTTCCTAAGTCCTCTCTTTCTCTTGTTCAGCAAGGTTATAGTAGTTCTTTGTTGTAGACTGAGCTCTTGTACTAGACCCCAGCAGACCAGACCAAACCAACATGGACTCACTCATACTAAATGCTTCATAATCAAACTGAAGGGTTTTTTTCCTTTTCTTTCTTTTTCATTTTTCTTTCTTTCTTTTTTTTTTTTTTTTTTTTTTTTTTTTTTTTTTTTTTTTTTTTTTTTTTTTTTTTTTTTTTTTTTTTTTTTTTTTTTTTTTTTTTTTTTGTACTGGGCATTGAACTTAGAGATGCTACATCCCCAGGCTATTTTTATTTTATATTTTTTATTTTGAGGTAGGGTCTCATTAAATTGGTTAGGGCCTGGCTGATATGCTAAGGCTGGCCTCAAGTTGTGATTCTTCTTCCTCAGTGTCCTGAGCCACTGGGATTACGGGTGTGTGCCAGGGTGCCTGGCGACAATCAAACTGAAACTTTAAAGTCCCAAAACAGATGAGTTCTTCTTGAAAACAAATTCCATTTTACCTGAGTCAGCATAGTAAGGAAATCATTTCTGCTTTATCACTTATAAAAATATATCACTCAGTAACCTGATGATAACCGTTAAGTCAGTTTTTTTGCTATTCTGTTTCTTTGTTTTCAGTTTGTAAAATTCACTGTTCTGTCATTGCCCGATAGGAACTCCCATTCTTTTAAAATCTTTTTTTCTTTCTCTTCTTTTTTCTTGCTTTTCTTTTTTCTTTTTAATCCAATAGCATTGTCTTTTATTCATTCATCTTAAGTCACCTGAAATATCTGTTGCATTTAAGTGCTCATTAATGTAAATGGGTGAACAAATCCATTTCAGTGGATATTCAGTGGATATTCAGTGGATTTTCAGTATCCCACATGGTGGATATTCAGTATCCCACATAGTCACTTCACACAGCCTCATGACAACTCCCACACCAAAACAGTACTTTTATTTTTTTTTTATTTTGTCAATTTTGATCCATTATTACTCCCACTTTTTTTTCAGCTGTCAAGTGTACAAGTTGAAGAGAAATTTTAGTTAGATGGGGGATGCACCTGGAAAATAAATTTCTTAAATTCCATATACATATTTCAAAACTGCTGGGTCCCAAGTCCATTTATGAACTTCAGGGCTCCCAGTATTGTGTGCAGCATATTAAAACTACACTATTTGAGTAGCTTGTTAATTTTGCATAAATGAGGTCAAGCAATGTATCAACCTGTAACAGACTGTGCACTCTAACTGAATACAGCAAAATATTCACTCTTGAACTTTACATCATCATTTAATGTCAAACAATGAAGCAAATCCCAACAGTACATACAAAAATAGCTTTGCATTTACAAAAGAATTGTTTCCCATACTGATTAATCTAGGCAGCTAACTCATTGGTTTATGCAACTTTATTGAAGAAAAATAAATCAGTTACTAACAGCTTTTGGTTGAACACTTATTCATTGACAACTTGCATCAGTTATTCACTGCTGTATTAGTGTATTGGAAGATAGATTAACTAATAGCTCCAAGCCTCCTAACAATTTAAATGAAGATTACAAAATGTTTTGAGACCGTATTTTGGAATACAAAGGGTGTTTGACTTCCAATTTCCATTCTCTGTAGAACAAGAACAGGTCATTCCTTTATTGATATGCATAAAATACATCACATTTTTCTATTCTGCTGATGCTATAAATTCAATACCAATTCTCCAGCCACATCAGTTATGAGCATAAAGTATATCATGTAACCTCCAATCTCTTAACAGTGGGAGGTTTAAACAAAATGGATGCTCCTAGAATAATGCTGCTTCCTTTGATGTGACAACTGAGCATCCATTTCCGTCTCCCTCAGATGATTTCTTCAGCATGTTAGAGCAATGAGGAATGGTTTAGTCTCATAACCAAGTTAGAGTGAAGACATTGGCCACATAATACACAGCTCCATTTTTTAAAAAAATTCAAAATCTTGAGCAACTGTGCTCTTGTAACTACTTTACAGATTCTAAAAGCAGTTATTATCCAAAGCTGGAAGAACTTAAGTCTTCTTAGATGAGCATGTGATTGAATGGAGGGAGGTAAGCAAAAAATAAAATTTAAAAAGATGAGGCCTGATAGGGGAGCAGCCGGATAAGAAAATCAAAAAAGGAACAGTAATTTAAAGTTTATTCCAACTATAATGCAGGTTATTCTGACTTTAAGGTAGCATCATATGGCATACTTCTGAGTCCATTCCTGAGATATTCTGTTGTACTCATCTCTGTCTGTTTTATAGATCTGTGCAATCTCTGGCACTAAAGGGTCATCTGGGTTTGGATCACATAGCAGTGAACAAATGGATAGAAGAACTTTAGAAATAGTTAAAGCAGGAGACCATTGTGATCTTAGAATATCGAGACAAATGCTGCCATTACTGTTAATATTTGGTTGATAAATTCTTGTTGTAAATGCAACCTTAGGTGAAATTCTTGTTGTAAATGCAACCTTAGGTGGTTTGAAGGGGTAATCTGTAGAAAATTGAATTGTCAAAAAGAATACACCACCCTGATATGGGCTGTCATTAGGTCCCATAATTGTGGCTTGCCAATGAAACATTTAATTCCCAACTGGACCTGCAGAACATTGTGCTGGAGGGTCACAAGCCAAATCACTAAGTTCCTTATTAATCTATTTCAGCGCCATAGTCTGTGCCTTTCCTCTGGTTCCTCACTATATGGGTGTGTGCTCAAAGGTCCGGCCAAAACTCTTGATTATCAGGGTGGCAGGGAAGGATTGTCTCTTGTCTCACCCTCTGTGCCAGACACAGGTGCAGAGGGGCCAGGACCTCCCTCAGGCTGTGGCCTCAGCTTCCTCCCGGTGCGGAGCTGGTGCCTCCCTGGCCCTACCACTTTTCTTTTTTTTCTGTGGTGCTAGAAATCTACTCAGAGAAGTTCACATGCTAGGCAAGTGTTCTACCACTGAACTATATACCTCCACCTCCATTCTGTTTTGTGGAATAGAGGCTGCCCTAATTGGTAAATCACAAACAAAACACAATTAGATGTATAACTACATTTGTTATAATTTTGTCATTTAGTACTCTTTTATGATGTTAAGAGAAGGATGATGTTCCTTTATTAAATTGAACATTTTGTTGTACCTTTCCATGCTTGTTACCAGAGACTAATACGGAAAGGTTGTGGGGTCTGACCAAACTGAACTTTTAACCTAGGCTCTTCCATTCCTCTTCTTCCCTCCCCCTCACTCAAGGATTTTCTCTTTCTTTCTTTTTTTTTTTTTGAAAGAGAGAGAGAGGGAATCAATTTTATTTAGTTTTTCAGGTAGCTTTCATCATTCTGACACTTGGTTGTATACGTGGTGCTGGGGTTTGAACTCGTGTACTCGAAAATGCCAGGCAAGCGCTGTAACTGCCGAGCCACTCCAGCCCCAATATCAAGCATTTTTAAATTGACTAACTTGATTTAAGCACCTCAGTTTCCATAATGATTTACTTTAGTGGTGTGGCCTTTTTTTAATGTTTAAGACATTTGGCGTTTTGCCTGTCAATATGATTTTTTAATTTTTTTTTTGAGGGAGAGAGACTTTGTGTGTGAGAGAAAGTTTATTTTTTCATTTGGTCTTTGTTTTTCCTCCATTTAATTGTGTATATGGTGCTGGGGATTGAACTCAGGTCCTTACTCACGTCAGGCAAATGCTATACCACTGAGCCACCTCTCCAGCGCATGTCAATAAGATTTGATTTAAAGTTCAGATAGTCTTGGGATTTGGAATTAGAGATTCAAACAATAACATTGTTTTTGTTGTTCTGTAAAGTACAGCAAAAGTCTGTCTCTCATTTAAAAAAAATTTTTCCCCCAGAGCAACAGATATGAATTTATTAGGAGGGTTAGGAAAGGGGAAAGGGGGATATTCTCAAGGGAGAGATCAGTTTTCTCAGAGGAGAGGGACTGTGTGCCCCTCCTAACCTCTAGTTTAATGGGAGTCCTGAGGAAGTTTTTCCAGAATCCTACCGAAGTCCACCCTCTGACTTGCAAAAGACTCCTTTAGTATTCTTTTTTTTTAAAATTTTTATTAGAAGTATGTAGAGATACAAATGAGGGGGAAACATTATCAAACCAACAGTAGTCAATATATATATACTTTGTTATCCAGGGGTAATGCCAAAACATGGATGACCACCTTGGGTTTCACCCGTTGCAGTTGCCCCCAGAAGAACTCATGCGTTAAATGGGTAGCTCGTGGAGGAATGACATCGGCTTCTGGGATGGTCCCTCCCTATTCCCACTCTCCAGTCTCCTATGAGTTCTTCATACACCCTTCCCCCTCCCCACCCCCTCCCTGCGCCTCCAAGTATCCTAGGGAGCCATCCCCCTATTACTCTGAGAGTCATTCAATTTGAAGTATTGTTAGGTTAGCCGTCTACCCTACTGCTCCCCTATTCTAGCATCCACAGATGAGAGAAACCATTTGGCCCTTGAGTCTCTGAGATTGGGATACTTCACTAAGCATAATTCTTTCCATCTCCATCCATTTGATATCAAAAGCCATAATAGCGTCTTCTCTAATGGCCGAGTAGTATTCTATTGTGTTTATGTACCAAAGTTTTTGTATCCACTCCTCGAATGAGGAGCATCTGGGTTGGTTCCATAGTCTAGTTATAGTAAATTGAGCTGCTATAAACATTGAGGAAGCCACATCCCTATAATACGTTGATTCTAACTCTTTTGGGAAAATACGCAGAAGTGGGATAGCTGGGTCGTAAGGTGGTTCCATCATTAATTTTTTGAGGATTCTCCACACTGCTTTCCATAGTGGCTGAACCAGTTTGCAGTCCCACCAGCAGTGTGACAGTGTTCCTCTTTTCCCACAGCCCCTCCAGCATCTGTCGTTGTTTGTATTCTTCATTTTTGCCACTCTAACAGGAGTGAGGTGGTATCTCATTGAAGTTTTGATTTGCATTTCCCTTATAGTTAATGATGTAGATAGAGCATTTTCTCATATATTTGTGGGCTTTCTGGACTTCCACTGGAGAGAAGTTCCTTTTGAGTTCTTTAGCCCATTTATCGATTGGATTATTTGCGAGTTTGGACTTTAGTTTCTTTAGTTCCCTGTATATTCTGGATATTAGCCCTCTGTCCGAGGTGTATCTGAAGCTGAATCCTTATCTTTTGCCCTGCACAAAAATTAAATCAAAATGGATCAAAGACCTGGATATTAAGCCTACAACTTTAAACTTACTAGAAAAAGAAGTAGGGTCAATACTACCTCATAGAGGAGTCGACAGTTATTTCCTTAACAAAACTCCTATGACTCATGCTGTAAAATCAAGAATAATTGAATGGGATGCAATTAAACTAAAAAGTTTCTGCACAGCTAAAGATCTAGTCAAGAGCATCAAGAGAGAACCTACAGAATGGGAGAATCCTTTAGTATTCTTTTGACTGTAGTGGAAAGGACTTTTTTTTTAGGACCGACTTTTCTTTGGAAACAGTGGCCACCCAGAAAACCTTGTTGTTTGATTACCTTTATCATCAGGAATGCCCTTGGAGGAAACAGCCTCATAATTTGTTTTTTTTTTTTTAAGCCCTAGTAAAGTTTGTGATTTGTCTTTTCAAGTTACTTTTGGTTAGTTTCTTTAGTTTATTTTTTAATTGGCCGCTCCCTCTTTTAGTTTTATAGTGAATTGTCAATACTGAGTTCCTGGTGGTTAGCAAAGAGAATTGTCTTTTCTGATATCCTGTTCTGTGGAAAGCCTTTGTGGTTTAGATTAACAGTTTCCCATTGTTGCTAACTGCAGTTGTCTCCTCCCTCCTTACCCTTCCCTGTGTCACTTATCCCACAAATGCCCTTGTGATTGCTTGAGGTGTTTTGCTGGCTTTTGAGTGTGCTGTCTGGTAAGTATTGTAGTTGTGGTAAAATTGAGTAGATGGAGGGATGCAGGAACTGGTCAGTCTTTGAGAAGTGTTTTTTTTTTTTTTAAAGTGCAACAGTTTACCCTTTGAAATTGAGATTTTAAGACCCTTTCTGCTGACTGTTGTTCCTTCTCATTCTCTTCTCTTTCACTTGTTAAATTTTGATTTTTCTGTTTTTTTTTTAATCTTGGTAGATTTTTCTTGAACTTGCTAGAATTAAAGGCAAGAATTGTGGGTTTAGTATTTTAAATTTCCTTAAATCTGAAAGTTGTTAGTGAAAAGGTTATATTTCCTTATTTTTTCTTTTCTTTCTTTCTTTTTTTTTTTTTTTTTTGTGGTACTGGGGATTGAACCCAGAGTCTCACATATGGTAAGCAAGCGCTACTGTACCACTGAGATACATTCCCAGCCAGTCCTTTTTATTAGTTTTTTCAGTATTGACATGCTAGTTAGAGAAATAATGAAGAGCTATGTTGTGGCTAAACTGGAAGGTAGCATTTACTTTCAGAATCAAAGTGCTTCTTTTTCACCAGTATGTTGTTGGCAAACTTTATTAAGTTGTTGGCAATATGTTGTCATTTCTGGGAAGTAATTTATTGAGAATTTCAGGGTGACAGATGCTTCTGGGAATTATTTTTGGAAAGTTAGATAGATTTGTTCTGTAGCACCTGCTCTCTTGAGGTGGGAGGTCTGTAATCCTCTTGAGAGTAAAATATTTGATATTAAGATTCAGTCAAATATCACTTTAATAAATGTTTCATAATGAGATATTTCCTTGGGTTGTATGTGTTAATCTTTAGCTAAGAATGTGTGTGTATGTGATACTTTAGTGTCTCAAGCAGTTATAAGTGATGAACCTTGGATTCTCTGTACCACTAATGCTGTGAGGAAAAACTTGTTTATGGGATTTTCTTGGTGTTCAGTTGAGTCACTTATTGAAATGGAGGTTGCACTTGTACAGTAATGATCTCCTTAGCTCCTGTTAGGCAAATGCTAGGTCCTATGCTAAATACTATGAATTTTCTACTAATTCCTAGTACAATTCTGTCAGGCAGTATTGTTTATCTGGGAGAGTCATGCATAGGTAGAAAGCACTTGTGCCCCCACCCCCCTGTAAAATGAGAAAATGCTTCCTACGTAGTAACAGGTTAATTGTGAGAACTAAAGTGTCACTGGACACCGTATGTCCAGTGATGTTCACCAAGTAGTAGTATTATAATTTAACAGCTGAAAGAGCCAGAGATGCTAAGTAATGTGCTGAAGTTCATTCAAGTGGAAATGGAAGAGCTAGGATTTGAACTGGCTCAAAACCTGGAGTTGAGTAGCATGTTTTCATTTGAGTACTGCAGAGGCTTTTAGAATACATTTCAGTGGATCTCTTTCTCTACCCCCTGCCCTGTTAAGGAATGAGTTTTCTTAGATGCCTTTCTTTGTTATCCTCTGTTACCTTCCTAGTCATGTGCTTGCTCTCTCATACTGGAGTTGCTTGTGTCATTCAGTACCAGTGTTCTCCCAGCAGAAGTGAGTCAAACTGGTGCTGTCATTGCCTTCCTGTGCTGTCCTATTTTCCTCTTGTTGATACAGCCAACACACTTTCATTATTTGTGCTTAAATAACTTGAGTACTGATGTGTTCATGATTTTTAAATAATACATAGTGGAAATCAAGTATTTAAATTAAAAAGCATTCTTCAATGATTTAAAAATTGGAAAAGAAATTCTGCTTCTAAGTTACTGAACCAGAGGGTTATATAAGACAACTTTATGGAATTCATGGTTGTTATTTTGCTCTTCAGGGGCCTAACAAATTGCTATCGAGGGGTAGGAGTGGTGGCTCAGTGGTTACGGTGGTTGCCTGGCATGTGTGAGGACTTGGGTTTGTATCCCAGCACCACATATGCAATGAAATATTGGAGCATTGAGAGCCACATAAAAAACTAAATGAAACTGATTCTTTCTTTCTCTCTCTTTCACTGTCCCTTTTTCTTTTTAAAAAAATAATAAATAATTGCTATCAAAACTCTTTTTTTGTGTCTGTTACTACTTTGTTTCTGTTGGCAGTGTACATGAGAATGTCCTGTTTTTTCCTACTGACCATAAAGGAGAATATCTTTCTTCCTTAGATATTTTAGAAACACAAGGTATGATTTAGGTGTGATAGATATGATTTAGGTAGGAGATTCAGGGAAGAGCTAAGAAGCTGATTGGTCATACCTACAACTGAGTTATCTCTAACTTTGTTTTGTTTCACAAGACTTAGTTCTTTATTCTTTTAAGGTATCCAGTGTTAGCAGTGTAACTTTCTATACTATATTCTAATAAAGTACTTATTTCCTGGTTAATTACTGATTACTGAAGTTCTTGGGAGGGAAAGATAAGTCCCAGTTGGTGGGAGTGGTATTTAAGGAGATAATCTTCTGGGAAATATATTAATATACATGGTTACTTCTTCCTAGTAAAGTGAAACTGTTGCCAGCTCTTGTCACTATAGGTTGTTGGCTTCAAACAAGTTTGCTGAGGGGAAGAGAGTGCTAGCATTAGGTCGAACTGGGAAGATGAGGATGAGAAGGAAGCACTCCTTCTTTATCAAAATGTTGGGCATATGCATGAAACAAAACTTTGTGTCATTTAAGAGGAGTAATGGTAGAAGAGGACAGAATTTTGCATGGGAAAAGATTGTAGAAGTTTAGAAGTTTCTTCAAACTGAGGAGTTTGGATTATATTTTGAAACTGACTTTTTTTTTTTTTTTTTTTTTGGTACTGGCGATTGAACCCAGAGGCACTTAACCACTGAGTCACATCCCCAGCCCTTTTTATTTTTTAAAAAAATTTTGAGACAGGGCCCTTATTAAGGTGCTTAGAGCCTCACTCAGCTGCTGAAGCTGGCCAGGGACTTGGGCTTCTACTGCCTTAGCCTCCCAAGTCGTTGGAATTATAAGTGTGTGCCACCATGCCCAGCTCAGAAGCTAAACTTTTAACCACTTTTTGCTAACATGCTGCCTTCCCTAGAGGTTGGAAAATTTTCTACACTGCTCTGGACTTTTATAGCAGGAGCTAAGTAACCTATACCTCTTACTTCTTAGTTTTTACAGTTTGTTAGTTTTAACAAAGTGAAATGTGTCTCATCTTTTTATTTTTTCTTCATCCTTTCAGACAAATTGGTTATGACAGCTTTCTAAGTTCTTGTAATAGGAAAAATCATACTTTCTTCCCTGTATCAACATAATAGTTCTTTTTTTTTTTTTTTTTTTTGGTGCCAGGGATTGAACTCAGGGGTGTTTAACCACTGAGCTGTATCTCTGGCCCATTTTCTATTTTTCATTTTGAGACAAGGTCTTGCTAAATTGCTGAGGCTGGCTTTGAATTTTTGATCCTTTTCCCTCAACCTCCTGAGCCTCTAGGATTACAGGTGTGTATCACTGAGTCTAGCAACATACAGTTCTTCTTATTGTACATGATATAATAATTTGAAGCTGCCAAAGTCCAACCCTTAGGAACTTGTTTGAGTAAGTTCACTGAGGAGTTTAAGATAACCAGTTCATAAACCACCAAATAGCTTCTTTTTTTTTTTTTTTTTTTGGCTGTAAGATGGTTATCTCTGTTCTTTTTCCAATACTGGGGATGGAATCCTGGAGCCCCACTCTACCATTGTGTTACATCCCCAGCCCTTTTTTATTTTTTTAGTTATAACCCTACTTATTGTTACAACCAGTTTTTATTTACAGAATATAAATTTCTTTAAAAAGATGTATTGCTTCATTTAATCAAAGGTAGAATTAGGTAGTTACCTTCTGATTCTTATTTTATTTTGAGATAGGGCCTCATTAAATTTCTCAGGCTGGCCTTGAACTTGTGATCATCTTGTCTCAGCTTCCTGGTAGCTGGGATTATAGACGTGTTCCACTGTGTCCAGCTTGTCTCTATTTTCAAGCTTGAATCAGAAGCAAAAAAATATTGATTCCATTGATAGAGTTTCCATTAGAAAAAGTTGTTAGTATCTCAAGCTAGATTTGGCCTTTTAAATTTTTTTTATTTTTATTTTTTTCAGGGCTGAGGACCTTTTTTATTTTTTTAAAAGAGAGTGACAGAGTGAAAGAGAGAAAATCAGTTTTATTTAGTTTTTCATCTGTTTATTTTATTTTTTAGTTTTCCTGACATTTTAGTTGTGTATGTGGTGCTGGGTTTTGATCCAGGGTTCTTGCATATGCCAGGCAAGCACTCTACCACTGAGCCACTGCTCTAGCCCTGGGCTTTTTTTTAAGGAGACTCAGAATTCATCAGGATGTTGGGATTGATTGTTCTAGGTACTTATCCTTTTAAACAAAAAGTTTTTTTCTTTCAATTATTATATCCAACCTCTGTAGAATAAGAAAATGCTCTTAAGGAATGTATACTATAGGCCATGTGCATATTTTACTGTAATGTGAGGGAGCATGTGGATGTTGTAATCTAAACTCCACATGCACTGAGAGCACAACTGGGGATACAATAAATTGGAAAATTGGAAAGGTGATGGAGAGGGCCTAGGAAGACTCTTCCCGCACCCGCTTGCTTCCTTTCCTTCCTTCTTCCTTTATTTTATTTTTATTTTAGAGACAGTGTCTCCCTATGTTGTCCAGGCTGATTGAACTCCTAGGCTCAAGTGATTGTCCTGCCATAGTCTCCTGAGTAGCTAGGGAGACTGAGGCACACTGTGCTTGGTGGGAGGGCTGTTCATGCAACTTTTTTTTAAAAAAAGATATTATCATTTTCAACAGAGAAAAGGTATTCAAGACATAGGCTATATTAGAATGAAAGAAGTGAGAAACTAGAGTTCAGAGTATATTCTTTATGTGAAAAGGGTGTCCCTTACTAGAGATGGAATATGAGTGAGGGAATAGATTCAGAGATGGTGAGGATCTGAACCTTAGTAGCAATAGTGAGAATGAATGAAAAGAAATAGAAATCCAGAAAAATAACAACAATAAGTAGAAGAGTAGAATGCTGGAAATGGTGGTAAATGTGATCCAGTGAGTTGTTAAGGATCTGAACCTTAGTGGCAACAATGAGAACAGAATGAAAGGAAATAGTAATCTAATGAAATGTTTGATCAATGAGTAACTGAGAAGATGAAGCTGGAAATGATGATAAGGATCTGTGATTCTCAAATTATGTGCCAAACATTCTTCTTTTTTGTTTGGTACTGAGAATTTAACAGTTCAACCCAGGGATACTTAACCGCTGAGCTACAGCCTCAGCCCTTTTTATTTTGAGACAGGATCTTGCTAAACGTTGCTTAGGGCCTCGGTAAGCTACTGAGGCTGGCTTTGAACATGGACTCTTTCTGCCTCAGCCTCCTGAGTGGCCATTTTACAGGTGTGTGCTAGCATGTCTGGCTATCACCAGACATTGTTAATTTTATTTTATAAATTAAGAATGAATTTTATTGGTAGAATATATGAATATCAACAATAAGGGCTGGAGGTGTAGTTCAGCAATAGAGTGCTTGCCTAGCATGTACAAGGCCTGGGTTTGATCTCTAGCACTAAAAAGAATATAGTAAAAAAAAAAAAAAAAGGAAAAGGAAAAGAAAAGACAATACAGAGACTGGGAATATAGATCAGCCTACCACACTTAGGGACCTGGGTTTGATACTAAGCACTGCCAAAGGAAGTGGGGACCTTGTCTATATAAAAATCACAATAATGACATGAATCTGTAAGACCTGTCAAAATAGGTCCAGTTGACTCTTTAGGTTTTTTTTTTTTCTTTCTTAAGTTTGCTCTTTGTTCATGTTTTTGTCCTGTTAGCAGTAGGATAAGTAGACAAGAGAAAATTGTGGGTGAGAAACTTATAAAAAACCTATTTATTAATTCCCTGTGAATTTGAAAATTACAATTATTCTTCTATAGTTAAAAGCAATATAAATGCTTAGATTATGAATTTTCCAGAATTAAACAATTGCATAAGTATTATTTGGATTCTCACGAGGGTAAAGAGTATGTTACATTGTTGATTATCTCCCTGGATCCCTCCCTATCTTCCCCCTTCCCTCCACTTAAGCCTCCCCCCCCCATATCTATAGTTGCCTTAGATTATGTGTTGCAATGCCTTTGCTTGGTCTAATACAAATGTGTAATGCTTCATGAATTTGCGTGTAATCCTTGCACAGGGGCCATGCTCTTCTCTGTATTGTTCCAATTTTAGTATTTGTGCTGCTGAAGTTCTTGAAGTAATAAAACTTAACACATTAGCTGCTATATTGTAATGTTGAACACAGTGAACCAAGTAATTCACTTGAAACCTTCACTGGACTCTCACAAACTATGTCAGTATTTCCCATTTTCTCTACCTTTAAACATATAGAGATTATTCCCTCCCAAACTTCAATCCCCATTTGGCCCAAGGTTCCATTTCCGTCAGTGACTTACTTATTTATTTGTTTTTAAAGACAGAGGGACAGTGAGAGAGAGAGAAAGAGTGAATCAATTTTTTTTAGTTTTTCATGTGGCCTTCATTGCTCCAACACTTTGTTGTGTACATGGTGCTGGGGTTCAAACCCGCATTCTTGCACGTGCCAGGCAAGCTCTGGAACTGCTGAGCCACTGCTCCAACCCCTCAGTGACTTATTTATACAATATAATTTTTTAAAATTTTGAACCAATTTTGGCCTTATAAAAAATTCCAAGTATAGCACAGAACATTTTCATATATCCTTCACTAAGCTTCCTCTAGTGTTATCATATATAATCATAGTACAGAGATCAGAACCAAGAAATTAACATTGATACAATAATATTATTTAATTTTTTAAAAACATTTTTGAACCTTACCGGTTTGCCCACCATTGTTCTTTTTCTGTTCTTGTACTTTACCTAGTATTAAACATTGCATTGTAGGAATTTTTCTTCCTTAGTCTCTTGCATTCTGTGAAAGATATTTTTGGAGAATAGTGATTATTTTGTTGAATGCCCCTCAGTTTGTATTTTTCTGATGTTTTCTCATGACTGGACTGAGATTATGTTGTTTAGGTAAGAATACCACAGAGATAGTTACATCCTTTTCAATGCATCATATCATGACATTCATAATGTCAGTATTTATTATCATTGTTAATTCTAACATTGATGACTTGGTTAATGTGGTCTGTTGTTTTTTTTTCTACTGTAAAGTTACAATCTTTCCCTTTGTAGTTAATAATTATCTTGGTGGAGATTTAAATTCTTTTTTAGTTGTAGATGAATAAAATACAATTAATTAATTAATTAATTTTTATGTGGTGCTAAGGATCAAACCCAGTGCTCCACATGTGGTAGGCAAGCGCTCTACCACTGAGCTACAACCCAGTCCCTGGTGGAGATATTTTTATACTACATTTTGGGTAAATGTCAAATGGTTTGCTATCCATGGAATTAATTGTGTCTACTTATTGAGCTTCATTTAGTCATTGTGAAGTGAGGTCCCTGAAAAGATCTATCTAAGCTTCCTACGTCTTATACCTAGTTTCATCAGAGAGCTCCCTGGCTTTGCAGGAACAAATTCTATCTAGTTTTTGTTGATCTAAGTCACATTTATATCCTTGTGTAATTTAATCTCCCATGCTACAGATCTCTAGACCTCATTTACCCCACTGCCAGGCTCCTCCAGGCTCAGTGTTCTTCCAGGCTTCATCTTCCTTGATGCCCAAGCCAGTTTGATTTGAATGGCTACTTTGAGCTTTTGCTTTTTTTTTTTTTTTTTTTTAAATAAACAGAGGCTAAGAGAAAACTGACTTTGTTGGTGAGGAATACAGCAAGGGATACTATAGCTGGAGCCTGGTTTATTACTTAGACCTGAGAAAAATGAAGCACATTATACTGTATTGTATATACTCATTATGAAGGAATCATTCTCTGTGTTTTATTAATACAGCTTCCAGAGCTGTAATTCATTCATTCATTCATTCTTTCTTTCTTTTTTCTTCCTTCCTTCCTTCCTTCCTTCCTTCCTTCCTTCCTTCCTTCCTCCCTCCCTCCCTCCCTCCTTCCCTCCCTCCCTTCCTTCCTTCCTTCCTTTCTTTTTTCTTTCTTTCTTTCTCTTTCTTTTTCAAAGAGAGAAGGACAGTGAGAGAGAGAGAGAGAGAGAGAGACAGAATCAATTTTTATTGAATTTTTTCCGCATGGCTTTCGTTGCTCTTATACTTGGTTGTGTATGTGGGTGCTGGGGTTTGAACCTGCATACTGGCACATGCTGGGCAAATGCTGCAACCACTGAGCCACCACTCTAGCCCCCCAGAGCTGTGTTTCTGATGCT
>PVKS010025939.1:12021-29326 GCA_004027875.1 Aplodontia rufa | reverse complement strand
GCTGATTCTAAGTCCCCTGGAAAGATTCCCAGGAGTGGAATAGCAGGGTCGTATGGTGGAGTCATCCCTAGTTTCTTAAGGATTCTCCATACTGCTTTCCAGAGGGGCTGTACCAGTCTGCAGCTCCACCAACAGTGTGTTAGTGTGCCTATCTCTCCACAGCCCCTCCAGCATCTATTGTTGTTTATTTTCTTCATCTTTGCCATTCTGACTGCTAACCTGTTTTTGTATTCACACTTACATCATAGCATTTCTGAAAGATTTTCCCCAATATTTCTCTTGCTTTCTGTTCTCTATTAGATACACCCTAAGCTCATTGAGAACAGAAACTGGATTCTGTTCATTTTTATATCCCTCATGTCATAAACTATGTCTGTAATTAGTACCTACTCAAATAAGTAATGTCTTAAGAATTTGAATGTAAGTTTCTTTTTCAGGCAAATTTGTAAGGGGAAGGATGGGGCAGTCTGGTTTGTCTACATCTTCCTCTCATGAACAGCTTTCAAGACTCCAGCCTCACTTTATGGAGGAGACAGATTGGAAGCAAAAAGTGGATCATGTGTCCATTCTGTTTATCCTATAAATTTGGCACCATGAACACTGCAGAACACTCACCAACCAAATTGTCAACTTCTGTTCTGGGAAATTAATAGGAAAGGAATAGAAAAATGTAGGACTAATGAAAGAAGGTCCAGAAATGTCCTTTCTCCTTTGGAATCTCATTATTTTTATTTAATAGTTTTGAAAGCAGAGATAGAATACCACTATTTTATCATGATCACAGAACTATGCTTTAGAAAAGTCAAAATATAAAACTGTATATATTAGGGCTCAAACAACCTACCCGTTCCACTACATCAGGTATGTGCAATAGGCGCAGGAGTAAACAATAGCTGGGATGTTGTACAAAATCTTTCAGCAATAAGGTCAGGTAGGCAAGGCCTGAGGCAACTTGAATCCCCTGCTTATTATTGTCTCTGACATAAGACATCTCATCAAATAAAACCAGAGTACACAAATATTGTCTTTTTCTGTGTGTGTCTTGATGTGAAAATTGCTGAGAGGCATCACATCATTCTGCATTTCCCATAAAATTTTAAGGTAAGTACAAGGAGCTGGAGAAAAATCTGGCTGCAAGGTATATACTAATAAATAGACCAGATGAGGTTATAGGCAGAATGTAAAGCAGGTATGCATTTCAGGGACACTCAGAAGGTGAATATCAGGATACCAGATAGCAACAAATATAAACTGAGTGATCAGAAAGCAGTGGGAAGTTAGCCAGACAACTCTAAAATAGAGATTGAGACAAACATCTACTGAGGGACCAGGTATTACCATTAGTAACAATGTTCTGAGTGGCTGGAGTTAAGATTTTAGCTGAACCTGTAACTAACACCAAGATTCCTTCTTCAGATGTGTTTATTACTCTTCTACATGTTAAACATTCTCATTAGAACATTATTTTCAGTATTAATTTGCTTTGCTGGATCTCTACCTAGATGATAGAAAACTACACTTATTTTTATAGGGGTATTATAGTTGTACATAATGTTGGGATTTGTTACACATATTCATACAGGCACACAATACAAAATATAATTTGGCCAATATCCCCCTCCCACTCCCAGTACCCCCTACCTCCCTGCTCCTGTCCCCTGGTCCCTTGCTTCTCTTTCTAGGGTATGTAAAGTTAATAGAAGTTATCAGACTTAACTTGCTCATGTTCATCTATGAACATATCATAGTAAATTATTAATGAGTCACTAAAAAAAGAAAAATCTATTTAGTAAATGATAGAATGACCAATAAAGGGAAGAGAAAGGAGGGGGTGGAGTGATGCTGGGGACTGAATTAGGTAAGTTGCAATGCATACTTTTATAAATATATTAATATTTATCCTATTGTCAAATATAGCTAAAAATACATCTAAAAAGAGCAGGTATTTGGAGGAAGGGGAAATGCTGGAACTGAGTTAAAACAAGGTACACTCCAAGCTTTTAGAAGTATGTCATTGTACATGCTATTGTCATGTATATAGAAATGTTTTTCATAGGAATAAGAATTATGTCACCTCAGACTTTTTAATGCCACATGTTTCAGAGGATGGTATCTAAACATAAACGAAATGTTAATTCATCTAAAGCTACCGTTTTCACTCATTCTCTATGACACTCCAGCCTCTGGTGACACACAAAGGCAGTTAAGTTCACAGACCTCTAAGGAACTTTATATGTTTCATGAACATTTGAGCCTCTTAGGACAGGACAGTACAGGTCTGACATGGAAAATGGGATTTTCATTACAATGAGAATATGAGCTTTAGCCCATCCCTATGATATTATGTCCACACTCTAGCAGTTTATAGTTCCTGGTTCTAAAATAACTGTACCCTTCACAAAACCATTTTGCAAAGTGGTCAAGAACACTAGGTATGAAACTTAGCTGCTCAGATTGGCTCTTGATCAAACAGTTTTAGCTGATTACTTAATCCTTATGTGCTTTGGCTTCTCTCAAAATGCTATTAGCAATAACAGTGCATACGTCAGCGTTATTATAAGAATTAAATGAGTCAATACATGTGGCATGCTGAGAATTATGCCTGAAATATAGTAAGCCTTCAACAAATGTTAGCTACTATTAAAATCGTTTTATAGGCAATATCAAGAATCCTTAACCAACATGCATCCCTTAATATTGGAACCTTGGGAAATGTTAACTTTTAAATTAACATTGTCGTGATCTAAAGTACTGATAATTAATTTACATTTTTTAGTCTTCCCAGACTGATTAGCATCTTATAAAATCCGTAACTATTCCCAATGTCTAATATTCAGTTATCAAAACTCTTTGGGTACAGAGGAGCTTGAAAACTTTCTCATTTCTATGCCTTACTGAAGATGCTAAACTGGAAAGTACCCACACAATCTCTTAAAATGTGAAATAATCAAGAAAATATTAGCATTATAAAGGACTAAACAATAAAACTAAACAAGGTCATTACGATATAAGGTTTTAAGAAATATAATGTTTATGAATATCCCAAGTTCAAATGAAGAAAAAAAAGAAGAAAAGTGGGATTTACAAGCCATTTACCTTCCACTATACTTCACTCTAAATTCTACTGAAAATTACGGTGCTAGTTGTTAGTATTGGGCTTTGCCCTATTAGCAGTTCTTAAAAATCTATCACACAAGATTGTGTGGGGAGATCATTTTTAAGGTTATAGAAATGGTGGAGAGCATTACTGTGATATTATTTAAGGATAATAAAACACTCATGGTCCAAGTGTATCGTCTCACCAATACAATCAATAATTATTATTTCTATAGCATTTCTCTTTTCTACTTTCATTGAAGTGAATAGACAGATATACTTAAAGGCAGGCTTCCTTACAGTACATAGCCTTCACTTTTATAACCATTATGAAATTTTCTTTGCCATGAAGGACTCGAAACAGTTGATCATGTCACCTTAGGTAATTTCATGACAACCTGGGAACAGTGAAGTGTGGAACATATTTTTCCTCAGCTTAAATGTAGCTCTGAATAGAGTTATTGTAGTTTTGAAGTGACATTATAAGCTGAAGTCGAAATAAGTATTAGGAAAATGTCTGTAGCTATTTTACTGAATGCTCCAAGGGCTGCCATGTGCAAACAATATCTATATTATGAAAACATTAAAAAACACGAGGTCTAATGAAAAAAATTAATTTCCTGTCAAAGATATGGGCATTCTAGAAAAATGCAGAGACATCCATGGGTTTACTCAAGAAACTGTGAGTTTTAAACCATCAGAGCAAACTTGCTTGCTCTATTACATACATTATTTTTATTAAGTGGTCACTGAAACCCCATTTGGTCTATTAGCTTAAGTGGTTACTGAAACCCCATTTGGCCTATTAGCTTATCCTTATGACAGCTTGGCCTGAATCTAATTTTCCTCTCTTTATTGAATTTTTAATCATCTCCCCTAAATGTAACTTTTGTGAATAGTAACACATTAGAAACATTGATAAGATTCAGTTGCCCTAAATAAATTTACAAGCCCTTTGGGGAGGCAGATATTATCAGTATACATAAAATAATATCAGAATATTAGTTACTATCTTCCTCCTTTACTACCACTGTCAGGTACATGGTGAGCATATATTTTTTCTTTTTGGTTAAGATAGTATGGAGAATCCTTAAAAAATTAGGGTTGAGTCCACCATATGACCCTGCTATTCCACTCCTGGGTATCTTTCCAGGGGACTTAGAATCAGCACATTACAGTGACACAGCAATATCTATGTTCATAGCAGCATAATTTACTATTGCTAGGCTATGGAAACAACCCTGGTGTCCCTCACTAGAAGAATGGATCCAAAAACTGTGGTACATTTACACCATGGAATATTACACAGCAATTAGAAACAATGACCTTGCAGCCTTTGAAGGTAAATGGATGGCTATGGAAGAGATCATGATGAGTAAAATCAGCTTAACCCAAAGATCTAAGGGTCGATTGTCGCCACTCATATGTGGAGGTGGGGACTAGACCCTGGACAATGAGAAAGTTGGTCTAGTAGCATGAGTTAAATCCAGATAAGATGTAATGCTTTACAATCTAATACTTTTTTTTAGAGTTATAGTGGGAAGGGGAAGGGAGGGATAAGGGAGGGTAATTGGGGGGGGCACTCCTGGGAATAATTGCAATATCCAGAATATATACACATTTTATATTATTTTGTTAAAATCTTGTAAGGTTGTTCAAAAATTAAAAAAAAAAGAAAATGAGGGTTTGAAAAAGAAAATAAAAAGATATTTGTGACTCAAGAGCAGTCATATCCTGACCTAATGTAGGTAGAAAAGATCATAAGATCAAAGTCTTTGATGTTGCCTGTTGTATATCAGGTTCTCTGCCTTGGAGAGGGAGGGAGTGTATTTTGTAAACAGGAGGGAGGAAGATAAATATTTGTGACAGAGAGTAGACTGTAGTAGAATGTTAATTCTCAAAATAATAGCTGTTTCTCTTTATGAAGTATTGTACACTCCGTTTCTGTTGACATCAGGCTTAGCAATGGGATTTACTGTGACTCTCCATTGAGGGAAAGATACAGCACCATCCTACTAATGTTAGGCACATTTCTCATCTGCTTATGTATCACCAAGTCACCATGTGACTTGTCTTGCCTGATGAAATATAAACAGGTATGAAATGTGCCAATTCTGAGCAAAGGCAAAGAACCTACTGAGTTTCTTTATTTTCAGTTACTTTTTTCCCATCCTCTGCAACAAAAATGCCACTGTCCCACTATTGTAGCAGCCTGGAGACTAAAGTGAAGAGCCTATACATATGTTCACAAAGAAATTGAGATTAATGCAGCATGCATGAGAAATAAAGATTTGTTGTTGTAAAACTCTAAGAACTAGGAATTCTTTATTACTGCAGCATAACTTAGACAAGATGATTGATGCAGTGTGGTAGGGTTTGTACTGGCAGAAAGAGGAACACATTCTCATATAACAGTAGCAGACATGAGAGAAGAAAGGCACAAAATCATTTTGAAAAATAATGAAGAAATAGTCCTGAATAGAATGATAGAGTTACAAAGGATAACATAAGCCTGGTGCCATGCTGCTTGCCAACAATCCCAACTATTTGGGAGGCAGAGAATGGAGAGTTCATGGCTAACACTGGAACACAACTGAGCACCTGTTTCAAAATAAAAAGATAAAAGGACTGAAAATACTGCTTAGTGGTAGAATATCTTTGAGTTTGAGCCCCTGTACCACAAAACAGAAGAGGAGGAGGAGGAGAATGAATATTTGTATGTAGATGATTTTTTAGGCAATAGGAAATCTGAAAGCTATGTATGAGAGTTTCTACTTCATATAGTAATGCTGATGAGCATTTAGATGTGGGGGCAGGGACCCACAAGATGAAAATAATATGCGATGATAATTGATTTGACTATTATAAGCCTGAAAATGACTGGGTGAAGAAGCAACAGAAATTAGGAAAAAACTAAAGAGCTTTTTGTTGGTGAAATAATGAAGCCCATGTTTAAGTGTTATCGGTAGAGATAGGAAGGAGAGGAAGAACAAAATAATTATTTACAAGTAAAAAACTTAGAGTTCTTTGTTATGTACTAAATATAAATGATGAGGGAAAGGAATGAGTCAAGGAGGACTATATTGTTTTCAAGGTTAAGGGGCTGTGACAATGGGAACACAATAGAAAAAGGCAGAGAAATTAGCAGAAGGGGCTGAAAACTTCACATGTTTGCACTGAATGTGTTAGTGTTGCATATTTGAGATGAACCATCCAGTGGAAAATTGGAGCTCTCTACCATGCAGGTCACAGATCAGGCCCCATGATGGAAACTTGTGAAACACCTACACAGGGGTTATCACTTTACAGATGAGATTAGAGAAAAAATGAAAGAAGTTTAAGTGAAAAACCATAAATAAGGGGTCAGAAAAAGGTAGAGAGTTTAGAGAATCAAAGAAGTTAGATATGTATTATCTCAGAATTGCTTTTAGAAAATTTTAGGATTATCTGAAACATGAGAGGGTGGAAATAAGCTCATTGGATACATTGGTTCTTAGTGTCTGTCTAAAATGTCATCTAGTGATTAAGAGAACTGAGAAGACTTATGACCTTAAAGATGTGGTACAATAAGCACTGGAATTCAAACATAACAGAGAGACAAGGGAATAAGTGTGGAGAGAAGGAAGGTCCTTTGTTTGTTTTAACCAGGGATGTATGGGATTGTGGGGATGCAATTAGTGGAACTGTGTTATCCTGAAATGATATAATGAATGTTTCCATTTTAATTCATTCCATGGGTTCCATGGGCCTGTGTGAAGATAATTAAAACAGGAAGCACGTTTTGAGTCCATACTCTGTAAAGTATTGTAGTGAGAACTTGACCTAACTTCTGTCATTTAATCATCCAGCATCCTAATTGGTTAAGTATCCTTGCTACTATTCCTATTTATAGGAAATAAACCTTAAGGCAGTGAGAGTTAAAAATCAAATTAACATAGCTTACCAGTAGGTGACAGAATTAAGATTGAAACTCATGAGACCGGATGCATGACTAGTACCCTAAACCACTATTTTAGAATAAAAGTATTTGCTGTTGAATTTGAAATAAAGAAAAGTGAGTGAGGACTTTAAAACAAGAAAGACTCACAGCTTTTTAATCAAAACAATTTAATTTAGATATCTATTCTAGTATCACCCATGTAAACTTTATGTTCACATATACATATTAAATGATTCAGTGTAACTCTTCATAATATGTGGTTTATCTAGATTAACTGATTTGGTTCTTACAGAAAATTACCTTAAAATATTTCTTTTCTTTACAGATGAGAAAAAAATTAAGGTGGGGAAGAAGATAAGTTTGTCAAAGGTGCTATAAAGCATGCTGTATGTTAAAAGCAAGTCTGTCCTTTGAGCAACAAGCAGTGCTCTTGCCTCCTTGCTAACTTATCTTCTGTAAAACATCCTATGTTTTCCATGGAAAACAAAGGATAGAAAATCAGTGCTTGATAAACTCCTCCAATTTTCTGTAATCATTACTAAAGAGAACATTTTATAGAGAAATCTAACTCTCCAAAAGCTTATCTTCCATTCTGACTGAGTCCTCTGTTCTCTGCACATTGTCCACTTACTATTCCATCTTACTTTTGAGAACCAGTTTCCTGAGGCAATAATGAAGCTCTGTGTATCCCTTTTATCATCCCATCCAAGATACAAAGTGAGTATTGTATTTTGTTTTGAAATTGAACATCACTGGGGCTGGAAAGGCATAATTTGTCCCATGTTCCTGTGAGTCATATGTTTTAACAGAGCCCAACTTGTAATTTTTTATCACAATGTTGTAAAAGCTTTTCTCCAGTGTTATTCTAGTTCTTGCTAAAATTATTAGTAATAATTTAAGCTGTAATTAAATATACCATCTCCAGTGCCTCTTTAAGTAGTCACTTTATAAATTATTGTTGTTTACTTCAGTCCAATACTGTGAAACTATCAGTAAATATTAGGAGTTTGGTCAAAATAAATTATTTATTAAGTACGCTACCCAGAAAAAAATGAGATTTACTTCCATTGTTTCTTGATTATTTGATTTTTTTTCTTTTTCTTCATTAAAATTGGGTAAATCATTTGGGCTCAATGCTACCATATTTCACTTTGGAAAAGAGTCCTATTGAGTTTGTTTGTTTAATTAAGACTAAATGCTCAGGTTTCATGATTAACAATCCATAAAATGTGACCATCTATGAGCAGTTATTTCTCAGTACCTTGTGTAGAGGTTTGGAAGTTCAGATTCTAGCTCCCCTCCCAGAAAAATGACATAGGAAACTTTAACAGCATTTTATGGAAACAGTAGATTGAAGTTAAAATCCATGCATATATTCAGAGCACAATCCCAGGAGAATAAAAATAATTTATATAGAGTATAATTTGAGAAGTAATTACAAAATCTGGAATTGTTTCCATGTCCAAATCTGAGATTTTGGACCAATGACTTGGGTGTCTAAAGGAAAATGAACCATTTCACTTCTTCAGGGAAAGTGTGTCTCTCTCCTGAAATAGATCCTTCCATGGAACAGCAAAATCATGCCAATTGAAACTTCTCTTCCAGGTTAATTTGGATTAGTGTGGTATGATCTACTGAAATGCAAATAATCTGAAATAATAAAAGGGTCAAAACCTTAATGGAAAAAGTCCTCCTGTCCAATTACCATTTTGCCTGACAGAAAACAAAATTCATCCACTCTGACGATAAAGTCCAGGCTCCTAAAGACCTTGGTCTTTGCGTTTGATGCAGTAAACAGGAGTGAATCATCACATCGAATTTTAGCACACATGTGTTTACAGGAATCTGTGCTTTCTGTGACCCTAAACTTTTCAGTTAGTTATTTTTTAAGAACTAAGTGTAGAATATAATAATATGATGGATTTATTCAGAATAGGTTTCCAAAAACAGTATTTCCAGTTGTCTCCTGAAATGTCATGGGCATATGCTTGTGAACTGAGGTTTGGAAGAAATCATGAACACTATAACAATGAAGAGTGAGTATTTCTAGTGGTAGGATGGGAAAAAAGGAATAAGGTGGGCATTTGAGAACAGCTTTTGAGTAGCAAGCAGGAAGATTTGTTTCCAGATTGTTTTTTTTAACCATTGTGGCAAAATAAATAAATAAATAAAATATAAAATATCCTCTTCCTACCAATTCTATTTCTGGGAGCTCATAATAGTTTCCCTGTCTGTATCCATTCCCCATTCAGGCTGTAAACTTGAATAGTATGTTTTAAACTCATGATCAAAGCTGATGACTGAATGAGGGTAAAAATATTAAGTATTCAACCCTACCAGGCAACATTTCAATATGTAGTCAGTATTGCATGTAATATAGAAATAATTCATAAGAGTGAGAAGGAGAATTCTCCCCATTAAAGAAACACTCAATCAAGACATTTGTTAAAGAAGAGAGAGACAGATTCATTCAGGTCTCTCATGATAGGCAAAGAGATACACGATGACAGGGTTTTGCAGCAGAACAGAGAGTGGGCTTACCTCCTACTACAACAAGGAATACTGGGGATTGATAGCTAAGGATTAGAGTTGGGGGTTGGTGAATAGAAAATTACTAAAAGTAAGCATCAGGTAAGTGAGAATATAGTATAAACTGATCTAACAAAAGTGTTAAAGGCGGTCTAAGATGATCAGATGTTACGGGGGGGGGTGGTGGAGGATGAGAAATAGGATCAGATTTGGGGAGTTTTGAGGCATGGAGGATGGGGCATTCTGGTTAAATCAACTTAGCAGGATTTTGCTAAAACTTGACTTTTGGGGGCACATTGAAGAATGGGGCATAGTCAAAAGATAGCTCAGAGAAGCTTTTCTAAAGTTTGGACAAGGAGAGCATCTTTGTCATTCCCTTTAGCACAAATGCAAATGGGTGAGATGCATTTTTGTGTGGAAAACACTTGGCTCTAACACAAACTAAACCCTGATGCCATTTAGACTTTCAAAAATGACTATGGAAATAAGCTGAAGTTGCACCATGACAGAGGAACTTTGCCTAAAGACACAGTGTTGTGGCCTTTTGTGCATCTCAGCAGCACACAGCAGCACTGAAAATGAAAATTGGATTTAACTATAGCAACAAACATAGTCATGTAGGGTAGACGGAACAAAAGCAACCCGGAGAACAAGCTTTAGAAATGATAAAAGCTCAGTATCTTGGCAACCTTTTGTGTTGGGTTATTTTTTTAAAATGGATAATATTGTGCTCCATTTCTAATTTATTCAGCTCCTTGCTAAATGACAGCAGCATTGCAACTACAGATACCGGGTGTCATCTTGACATTATAAGCATTTCTTAAATACAATTAATACTCGCTTTTTAAAAATTTTGTTTTGCTGTGGTGGGTATTTAACTTGGTTATTCCAACTATACTGCCTTTCAATCTTTCCAATCTTTAATTTTTCAGAAGTCTTTCTAATGCATAATGCTTCTATGAGAGGAATATTTGAGAAAATATGACTTCAGTGGTCCCATGTCAGCTAGGAATATTTTAAGTGAATATCTTGGGATTTAATTTATTAGTCTAGAAAATTTTAAGTTAATAGTCTAGATATAGTTACTATGATACAAAGGTGTAAATAAACAAGAAATTACCAAAACAAACAAATATTTATGAAAAAGCTAAGTGGCATGAATGGTAGATGCCGTTTCTGTACCAGGCACTGCTGCGTGGTGCTAGAAATGGATGTGAAGACAAACCTGAAAGCTTGGCCCTTGTGTGCTCTATAGGCCATAACAAACAATAATTCATTGTAAGTTTTATTTTCATGATTTATATCCTTCAAAGATCATTGAATAGTTTAAAGATTTTGTTTCTGTTTCTGTTTTATTACAGTGCTGGGAATTGAACCCAGGGGTGTCCTACCACTAATCTATATCTCCAGCACTTTTAGTTTAAAGACAGGGTCTCACTAAGTTGCTGAAGCTGACCTCAAATTTGCAATCCTCCTGCCTCAACCTCCCTGATAGGTAGAGGCCTGTGCCATGGTGCCTAACTAAAATTATTATTTTTTTGATACGTGATTCAGAGCTGGCTGACCTCTCGGGCATTACTCTGAAGAAGCAGTGGCCTTTGTTAAATTCATACATTTCTGCTTTTCCGCCTTCAGCCTTGAGTTACAGATGTGAAAGCAGCTGAAGGGTGGCTCAGAAGCATGTGTGAAGCACGCCTCCCTTGTTCTCCAAGTGCAGCCTGGAGGTTGAGTCATACCATGTAAAATCTTTCCTCAATCTGTGAAAATCAGACCAGTTATTCTCACATCAGTCAGTAACAGACATGTGTCCTTATTTCCTTGTAGCGATGACATTACAATCACCATTAAACATATCCTGATTTAATATAATGCAAACAAATCTATATGGTCCTTTTTTACCCATTCATCATCTCTTCTGTGTAAGTCATTTTGGTAGTTCTTTAAACGCTTAGCACAGTAAGTATTTGTTGAATTTGTAAGTGAATGAATGGATAATAGTTCACTCTTTCTGCTATCCTAAGGAATGACTATAAACTGTGTGCTCTCTTTCTGAATTTCATTTAATAGTGTCCCATAACAAACACTGTAGTTGTGACTAAGTCATCCTTTTTCCTCCTCCATTGACAAATGGCTCTAAAATGTCTTCTGTTGTTTCGCTGCCTTTTCTCACATTTCCCCTGCTTGTGAGGTTCTTGTTTCATTTTAAAATATTCTGTGTCTTAATGATATGTAGTATATACATAGAGATATTTGTGAAGCCTCCTATTAAATTTATTATTGTCTGTTTGTTTCATTTCAGTGTTGTCATTTCCCACCCTTGCTGAGCATTTGGATTTTAAAATGCAATTTCTGATAAAACCTATCACAATATTTGAGCACCTATGTGTCACGCACTTAATATGTATCACCCCATTTAATTCTATGACTTTAGAACACACACACATACACACACACACGGATGCACAACTGTGAATTTTTTTTTTTTTTTTGCATGTGAAAAGACAAGAAGACTGATTAGGTAAACAAGTGACCCAGATTCACTATTGGTTACAAAACTCTGCTTCTCCCAACCTGGGTGATTTTCCAGTGTACCTCAACAACGCTCCCAGTTTTTACCACTTTCTGCCTTCATGTGTTTGAAAGACATACAATTTAACCAATAAAACACTCTAATACTGACCATTTCATTCTCTCATGGGAAGTTGGGCACTTCCCATTTACTTTCCTTGGTTCTTTTGCTCCGTGCAGGCTTTGAAATGACTCATTAAAGTGGGAACCACACGCAGGTGAGGGGAGCTGCACTTGCAAGGGCCAATACGACTTGGCACGAGGCAGCACTTAGTTGTTTGTATACAGCTTCCTAATAATTTTGAAATCCCCTGTTTATTTTCATCTTCTGTTCCCTTATTTTCATTGCACTGATGTCATTTTGCACTTCTCCCTCTCCAAAGCAAGGCAAACCTTGCCAGTGTTCCAGTCTGCACCTTGATATCTTCCACGTTATCAGATCTGCCTTTGTCTCCTTTTACAGCACTGTGTTGTGCCGCCTCTTGCTTCAGCTTTCCTGGAGTATTCATCACAGATTTAAATATTCTCCGCTATGGTTTGTCTGCTATCCTCATAGCAATATTATCTGCTTAAGGAACCTAGGTTTATTAACCTGTGATAACATCTTTTATTTTGAATCATTTTCATTTGTTTTCTCTCAGATTCGTTATTTATTATCTTTTGAGAGGGTCTACAGAGGGCACATGCAAATGAAGGACTGTGAGGGTAGACTTACTTCACTGTCATTGCCACATTAATTTATTTCTTCCCACACCCATTGAGCATTAGAATGTGGGTCACTTTGATATATATCATCCTCACTTATTTCAGCAGCTTATCTAGCAAACTATTTTTGGGTTAAGATTTAAGTAAAGAAAGTTATTTATGGCTAGTCCCTCAAAGCCATATTTTTTAATAAACTAATTAATAATTTCCGCACGTCTTCATTTTGGCCTGTTTCAGTTCTCCTCTGAAGTTCACAAGCAGCTATTTTTAGCTCTCTGGCGTATCATTTGCCCTGTGTGTCATGCCTCTGCTAAGCTTGCCAACCTTTGCGGCAAGATGCCTAAGAAAGTCTTATAATCAGTGTGCAGCAATGTTAGTGGTCTCCGGGATCTAACGCTTTTTCTTCTACCCTTTATAATAAAATTATTATCAGTGATTTTCCTTGTGTGGATCTTTAACCTCTTCTCCAAATACACTTAATCCAAAGGTTTTCTTAGAAATTTTTTTAAAAGGCTGAAAGACTCAGCAGAAAAACATCAACTATCAAGCCCAAAAGAAACTTCAAATTTTGCCTTAATCAATAAGCTCAATTTCAGACTTGAGACATTTATTGGAGAATGACAACTTAATTAATTTCTTACTTTTGGCATACATTATTTCTGTTTATGGCTTATAATTTTCTTTCTCGCAAGAAATTTTCCTTCATTTATAATTTCTTTTTCTGTGGCATAATATTCTCTACTACCTTTTCTATATTTTCTTTTCTCTTGTATAGCATTTTCTTTATACTTTTCAACTTGATAATATTGCAAATTCTCTCATCTGTACTTTGATTTTTGTTATTTTGATTTCAATTTTCTCCTCCTTATTTTTCTTGTTTATATATTCTTCTTAAGGAGTTGATTTGTTGCACAATCATAAATCTGTATAAAGGAACAATATGCTATGCATTTGATCCTAAACCATAGTTACCCCAACATCACCCACATCCCAGTTCTCTTCATTCTTCTATATTATGCCCCTATAACAAATATAATTGTCCACGTATTATATATGTGTGTGTGCGTAAGATTGTGAATTTTCCAGAAAAAAATGATTGCATAAATATTGTTTGACCTTTTTTGGGGGGGAGCATCTACATTATTGATTGCCTCCCTAGATTCCTCCGTATCTTCCCTCCCTATCCCATACTCCTACTTCTCCCCACCCCCTTTGCCTCCTACCTGTCTATGGTTCCACTAGATTATTGTTACTATGCCCTTAGTTTAGTTCTATAGTTCAATATGCTATGCCTGGGTTTAGTTCTAGCCTCCATAAATGATGGAAAAGTTTTACTCTTGACTCTCTGGGTTTGGCTAACTTCCTTCAACATGATTTCTTCCATTGCCATCCATTTACCTTCAAAGGCCTGAATATCATTTTTTCTAATAGCTTAGTAGAACTCCATTGTGTGTGTGTGTGTGTGTGTGTGTATGCTTTTGGATCCATTCATCCAGTCAATGAGGGGCATCTGGGTTGGTTCCATAATTTAGCTATTGTAAATTGAGCTGCTATGATCATAGATTTTGTTGTGTCACTGTAATGTGCTGTTTCTAAGTCCTCTGGGAAAATACCCAGGAGAGAGAGATAGCTAGTGGTTTGCCAACTCCCACATACTGTGATGTTAGTCCTATTTTTTCTTCTAGCAGTTGTATGGTAGCTGGTTTAGTTCCTAATTCCTTGATCCATTTAGATTTGATTTTTGTGCAAAGTAAGAGATAAGGATCTAATTTCACCTTCCTGTATATGGCTGTCCAGTTTCTTGAGCACCATTTGTTGAATAGGCGGTCTTTTCTCCATGTTATATTTTGATCCCCTTTGTCAGAGATCAGATGTTTGCAGATTCATAGATTTTTTTTCAGCGTCTTCCATTCTTTCCATTGATTTTCATTCCTATTTGATACCAGTACCATCCTGTTTTTGTTACTACAGCTCTGTAGTATAATTTTAGATCTAGTATTGTGAAACCTCTTGTATCGTCTTTCCTGCTTAGTAATGTTTTGGCTATTCTGCATTTCTTTTGTTCCAAATCAATTTGAGAATTGCTTTCTCCATACCAGTAAAGAATGACATTGGGGTTGGAGTGGTAGCTTGGTGATTACGGTGCTTGCTCAGCATCTGCAAGTACACAGGTTCAAACCCCAGCACCCACGTACACAACTAAGTGTCAGAGCAACAAAAGCCATGTGAAAAACTCAATAAAAATTGATTCTCTCTGTCTCTCCCTCTCTCTCTCACACTGTCCTTCTCTCTCTGTCTCTTAAAAAAAAGAAAATAATGACATTGGTATCTTAATGGGGATTGCATTGAATCTGTGTAGCGCTTTTGGCAGAATGGCCATTTTAATTACATTAATTCTGCATAATGGAGAGCATGGAACTTCTTTCCATCTTCTCAGGTCTTCAATTTCTTTATTCAATGTGAGATAATTTTTGTTGTACAGGTCTTTTACTTGTTAGATTAATTCCCACATATTTTGTTCTCTTTGAGGATATTGTAAATGGAACTGATTTCCTGATTTCTTCTTCTGCCCTATTATGGTCATCATGTAGGAAAGGTATTAATTTATGGGTATTGATCTTATAGGCTGCCACTTCGGTTAAATTTGTTTGTAAGCTCAAGCAGATATAGGATCCAGATTTAGGATCATCTTGTCTGCAAAAAGAGATAGTTTGACTTCCTTCTTCCTCTTCTTATCCCTTTGATTTCCTTCTCTTACCTGATTGCTTCAGCCAGGATTTTGAGGACTACATTGAAAAAAAGTGATTAGAGTGGCAGCCTTTTCTTAGTCCTGAATTTAGTGGAACTGCTTTCAGCTTTTCTCTGTTTAGTATTATACTATCTAAGGGTTTGGCATATATTGCCTTTACATAATTAAGTTCCATTGATCACTATCTTCTCTAGAGTTTTGTGCATAAATAGGTGCTGGATTTTTTTGAAGGCTTTTTCTGCATCAATTGAGATGATCATATGATTTTTGTGCTTAGTTCTGTTTAAGTGATGAATCACATTTATTGATTTGCCTATGTTGAACCAGTCCTGCAAACCTGGTATGAAGCACACTTGATCATGAAGAATTATCTTTTTTTTTTTTTAAAGAGAGAGGGACAGAGAGAGAGAGAGAGAGATAAATAATTGAGTTTAGTTTTTCATGTGGCTTTTGTTGTTCTGACACTTCATTGTGTACGTGGTGTTGGGGTTTGAACTGGCATCCTCGTGCATGCCAGGCAAGCACTGTAACTGCTGAGCCACCACTCCAGCCCCAAGAATTATCTGGTTGATGTATTTTGAATGCAGTTTGCAAGAAATTTATTGAAGATTTTGCATTGATGTTCATCAGTGATATTCATTTGTAGTTTTCTTTTTTTGATATTTATTTTTTGGGTTTTGGTAACAGAGTTAAGGTTGACTCATAAAAAGTGGGAGAATTCCCTGTTTTTCTTTTCTTTCTTTTTCTTTTTCTTTTTTTTAAGAGAAAGGGACCCTGAGAGAGAGAGGAAGGGAGGGAGAGAGAGAGAGAGAGAGAGAATCAATTTTATTTAGTTTTTCATGTGGCTTTCCTTGCTGTGAGACTTTGTTATATACATGGTACTGAGGTTTGAATTCAGGTCCTCATGCATGCCAGGCAATGGCCACAACCGCAGAGCCACTGCACCAGCCCCTGAGTTCTCTCCTTTTCAATTTCTTGGAATAGCTTAATAAGGAAAGGTTTTAGCTCCTCCCAGTAGGTGTGGTAAAATTAATCAGGGACTCCATCAGGTCCTGGGCTTTTCTTCTTTGGAAGGCTTTTAATTGCTATATGAATTTCAGTTCCTGTTATTAGACTCTTTAAGATTTCAATATCACCCTGAGTCAATTTGGGATGTTGTTGTGTCTATAAATTTGTCCATGTATTCCAGATTATCTAATATGTAGGAGTGTAGTGTTTCAAAATATACTCAGGTAATCCATTTGATCTCCATGGCATCAGTGGTGATCACTCCCTTTTTTTAATATAATTTTTTTGAAACAGAGAAGACAGTGAGAGAGAGAGACAGAGACTAAGAGAACCAATTTTTATTGAGTTTTTCACATGGCTTTCATTCTTCTGACACTTAGCTGTATACATGGGTACTGGGGTTTGAACCCATGTACTTGGGCATGCCAGGCAAGTGCCATAACTGCTGAGCCACTGCTACAGCCTTATTACTTCCTTTTTGCTGGTGATTTTGTTGATTTGCTTAAATTTTCTTCCTCTTTTAGTGAGGTTAGCTAGGGCGTCTGTCAATTTTATTTATTTTTCAATGAACCAGCTCTTTGTTTCATTCTTTTGATTATTTTTTGTTCTCAATATCATTGAATTAAGCACTAATCTTGATTATTTCTTGCCTTCTGCTGGCTTTGGGATTAGATTGTGCTTTTTTTTTTTTTTTTTTTTTTTTTTTTTTT
>PVKS010025939.1:0-11921 GCA_004027875.1 Aplodontia rufa | reverse complement strand
CGTTTAATATGATATTATTCAATCTCCATGTATATGTGTATTTTCTGTTATGATTTTTGCTATTAATTGCTAGGGTCATGGCATCATGGTGTGATAGGACACATGGAATAATATCTACTTTTTATATTTGCTGAGATTTCCTTCATGAACTACAATATGGTCTATTTTGGAGAAGGATCTACATGCTGCTGAAAAGAAGATATCCTCAGTCAGTTCTGGTTGGAATGTTCTATAGATGTATGTTAAGATCATTTGATTTATGGAGTTGTTTAGGCTGGAGACCTCTTCATTTTTCTTTTGTTTTGTTTTGTTTTTGCGTTGACAATCTGTCTATTGTGATAGAAGAGTATTAATGTCTCCCAGAATTATTGTGTTGAGGTCCGTCCACAAGGAGTTTTGTGTTATGGAGTGCTTTTTCCACATACTTGGGAGTGGTGGTGTTTGAAGAGTGTATATTTACTATATTTATATCTTCCTGTTGTATTGTTACTCTTACTAGGATGTAGTGGCCTTTTTTATCTCTTCTGATTAATTTATGTTTGAAGTCTATTTTGTCAGATATAGGTATTGCAACACCAGCTTGCTTTCTTGGGCCATCTGCCTGATAGTCTTTCTTTACTCATCATTTCACCTTCAATCTGTGGACGTCATTGGCTGTAAGGTGGGTCACTTGTAAGCAGCATATTGTTGGATTTTGTTTTTTGATCAGATCTGTTAATCTCCATCTTTTGATTGGTGTGTTGAGACCATTCACTTTCAGTGTTAGAATAATTATGTGGTTGTGATTCATAGCCATCATTTTTTATTAAGGGGTTTGTGCTTTCTTGGTTGTCTTTATTTTTTATTTTTGAACAACCTTACAAGATTTTAACAAAACAATATAAAATGTGTATATATTCTGGATATTGCAATTACCCCCAAGAGTGCCCCCCCCAATTACCCTCCCTTATCCCACCCTTCCCCTTCCCACTATATCTCTAAAAAAAGTATTAGGTTGTAAAGCATTGCATCTTATCTGGGTTTAACACATGCTAATAGACCAACTTTCTCATTGTCCAGGGTCTAGTCCTCACTTCCACAGATGAGTGGCGACAATCGACCCTTAGATCTCTGGGTTAAGCTGATTTTGCTCATCATGATCTCTTCCATAGCCATCCATTTACCTTCAAAGGCTGCAATATCATTGTTTCTAATTGCTGTGTAATATTCCATGGTATAAATGTACCACAGTTTTTGGATCCATTCTTCCAGTGAGGGACATCTGGGTTGTTTCCATAGCCTAGCAATAGTAATTGTGCTGCTATGAACATCGATATTGCTGTGTCACTGTAATGTGCTGATTCTAAGTGGTGATTCTTGGTTGTCTTTTAACATAGTGAACTTTCATTGCGTTTCCTCTGTTTGTGGGTTTTGGGGAATGTTTGCTAGTTCTTCTATCTGGAGTTTATTTTTGAGGATTCTTTGTAATGCTGGTTTTCTGTTCATGAATGGTGTAAGTTTGATCTTGAATTGAATTGATCATTGAATTTCTTATTTCCCCATTGAATTTGAAGCTGAGGTTTGCTGTGTATAGTATTCTGGACTGCATGTTGTGGTCCTTCAGACATTGAAAGGCCTCCTTCAGGATCTTCTTGTTTGTAGAGTCTTAGCTGATCAGTCAGGTGTGATCCTTTTTGGCTTGCCTCTGAATGTGATTTGGTGTTTTTCTTTTGTAGCTTTTAATTTTCTTTCCTTGATTTCTCTGTTGTACATTTTGAATATGATATGTCTTGGTGAGCTTCTTATTTGATTAGGTCTATTTGTTGTCCTGTATGCTTCCTGGATGAGCATTTCTGAATTTATTCTGATTTAAGAAAATATTCTTTAACACTTTATTAATAATATTTTATACCTTGTTTGCTTTTTGATTTCTTCTTTTATCACACTCTTTTATTATTTCTTCTGATTATATCCTAGATATTTGAAAATTTTGCTCCTGTTCTATGAGCATTTTCCTTTTTGCCAACTGTGTACTCAAACTTAGTCCACCTATCTTCATTGTCAGAAATTCTTTCTTCCAAAGCTGAGGTTCTGTTTTCTGTAGAAGTTAGTCTATTACTAAATTCTTCCATTTTTTTTTATGTGATTGACTGAAGATTTTAGCTCTGTTACTTCCTTTTTCAGGATTTTTTTTTTGATAATAGTTTTTCCTCTCTTGAGTTTTCTCACTTAGTCACTTCATTAAATCTTCTTTTTGTTCATTGTTCCTTTTACTTTTTTTTTTTTTTTTCAGGGCCGAGGACTGAACTTGAGGCTTGCACATGCTAGGCAAGCACTCTGCCACTGCCACTGAGCCAAATCCCCAACCCCTGCTAATTGTTCATTTTAGTAATGAGATCATTGATAATCTTTTCTAGATTTCATCCCACTCCTTGTCCATGTGTGTCTTGTTTAGGGAATTGTGGGCTTGATATGAACCTTTTATATTTTGATTCCTCATCTTTTATAATCTTCTTCTTGATCTTTGAATCGAGGCTCCCTGTGATGAAGGCAGGCAAGTCTAGAGGTGCTTTTTGCTTGCAGGTCAAAGAGTCTCATCAGACACCACCCCTCTGATGACACCTTCTTCCACAAAGGTGTTTGTGCCTGGAATCTCATCTATCTGTACCTTATGGATCTAGGTCCTAGATCATTGATCCGAAATCTGTTGGAGATGCATGGCAGCTTGCTGGATTGTAGATGAGCAGCAGTGGAAGTGCTTTGCTGGGTCTTGGGGTCTTTTGTTGAGGCTGGAATGGGCCTCCTCCACACCGTGGCAAGACCTGGGATCCTTGGCAGTGGGTATGGCCCAATGTGAACTTGGCAGTTGGACCTGGAAGGAATGGCCTGTGTGGGTAGCTATGTTTGCAGTGGCTGGGCAGTTTGGGACAGGTATGGTGTGGATGTCAGCACATGCTGGAAGACCCCAGACCTGAGGCATGGATCTGCATGCAGAGGCTTCTGGGTTCAACTCTAGCAGAGTTCCTGGGCCTTCTCTTTGTTTTTATATCTTCACTCTCTCCACAAAGTATTTCTGTTGCCTTATGTAATGTTGACCGTCTCCTTGCAAGCCTTGTTTTAACTCAGTCATTATGTTTTTCCTTCTGTTTTTTTCTTTCTTCTTCTTCTTCCTTTTTTTTTTTCAGAGAGGGAGAGAGAGAGAGATAGAATACCTTTATTTATTTTTTCCTCTGGCCTTTGTTTCTCCAACACTTACTTGTGTATGTGGTGCTGAAGTTTGAACCTGGGTCCTCATGCATGCCAGGCAAGCACTCCAATGACTGAGCCACTGCTCCAGTCCCTCATTCCCTTTTAAAATGACCCTTTATATCACTTTTAACTTTTAATTCACTCTCTGACATCATGAAAGAGAATCCAAGCTTCACTGTCCTAATCCTCTTATAATTTCTTCCTATTCTACATCTTACCCTCATTTACCATTATAAGTTAATTCCTTTAGCTATAAAATTGTCCTAAAAGATTGCTCATAAAACTTTTTCAAAGAAGAGATTGCCTGTTATTAACTATATGAAAAGGCAAGCAGGAGAATTCTCAAGAAAGTGAAGGAATTGTTCAGAGATGTATATTTCCCATTAAATCTCCCTGGCAACCTGAAATATTTCTGCCTGGTGAGGTAGTAGCCCATTCAAATATGCATGCATCTTTTATTACAAGTAGATTTTGGAAGGAGGGTCAGGTATTAACTCTTTTGAATGACATGTAACAGAAAGATTGAGCCTGCTGTTCTCACATCCTAGCTTTAAAAATGAATTTTCTTAAATTACTGGGTTCACCCGTGGCCTTTCTCTCCTATAGGTACAGCGAACTTGACATCACTTCTCAAATGGGCTCATGGTGTACTCTCTCACCTGAGGCCATGCTGTTTCTCCTCCTAAAACATTTTCAACTCGTAACTCAACATGTCTCCCACTATACTTTGTTGCTCCCCGCAGGGTTCTGGAGCGGGGAGTGGCAGAATGGCCTCGGCGGACCTTAGCCGTTCCTGGGGGCCGGCAGGACAGGGCTGGGGACCGGGAAAGAGGAGTCGCTCCCCTCAGCGTTCCTGAGTGAGGAGCGGGCAGAACGACCTAGCGAGCCTGGGCCATCCTCCGAGGGACCAAGTTAGGGCAGGGCTGGGGAAAGGAGTCGCTCCCCGCTACACTCCAGAGCGAGGAATGGGCAGAACGACCCAACCTGGGCCGTCCTCTGAGGGGCTGAGTTAGGAAGGGTTGGGGAGCCGGGAACAAGGGGGCGAACGCCGGCGGCTGGAACACGGGACCTGCATCTTCTACTGCTGCTGATCTCTGACGTCTCTGCTGATCTCTCCAGTTCTATGCGTCTTCTCTGCTTTCTCCCTTCAGGACACGGCTGCTTGCTTGCTTTTCTCTGGATACTGCTTCTCCTTTGGCCTCTCCTTTGGCCGCTTTCTCTTCTTTGGCTGCTTCTTCTTCTTTGGCTGCTTGCTTCTTGGGCCGCTTCTTTACCTGACTAGTTGCTACTCTATTTATCCATTACAACAACCAATAGGGTACAATGCAAACACCTGTCTCCAACTGTAACAAATGAGTGGCCGAATAGCTTAGTCATGTGGTCAGGCAATTTGCTAATTACAAGCCAGCTGGACCCCTTAGAGTTGTTTACCACCAATTCTTCTACAAGCCAGCTGAGCTTCATGTTCCCAACAATACTTCAAGCTTTATCTTAGATGGACTTGTTCCTGCTCTGAGGTCTTAAGTTGGCTACTTCTCATGAGAGTTCCCAGGATACCTTATAATCACCGCAGTAAGGCTTTTATCATGCTTTATTGTGAGTATGGTTCCTGTAACAGACTGCAAGTCTTCAAAAGCATGGTATCATCTCAGAAACATCTTTAGCATGTTGGCTGAAAGCACAGGAGGGAGGCTCAAGCACTGTGACATTTACTTGCATAAATATTTGGGAGAGATGCTCACCTCTCTGTGCTTCAATTCCTCATCTGTAAGCCAGGGATATTATAAGCATTTGCTATATAATTATTTGTTTATGAGTTTCAAATACTTTGAACAATTCCCAGGCTGAATCACAATAAATACTCTGTGAAGTTTGTTACAAAATTTCCTGTAGTTATTAAGATAATAATAACTATGATTGTTATTGATCACAGACACATTGCTAGGATATGTATCCCAATATCTCTCATAGAGTAGATGAATGAAATAATGACAATAAATGATAATGAAAATAATGTATTTAAATAATCTAGGAACACAAAAGAAAGTATAAAAATTGGAATATGTAAGAATGGGAACTCCCCAGCTCTAGATTGCTCCCTTTTTTCCCCCTCTGACTAGCAGATATATCTAGAAAGGAGCAATCCTTCCAGAGGAAGCTTCAACTAAAAATAGCTGGGCACTGATAATTAGCGCGTGCTTTAGAGCTACCCTTTGTTATCGCCAGAAACTTCCTTTCTGGCCTCTTCCCATATTATACCTCTGCCAACTTTCTCAGCTTTTGAGAAAATTCTGCTTTTGCCATGGCATTATAAGAAAAGGGAAATTCTTTCATACTTTACAAGCTAAATTCCTTTTTAAACACAAATCCTATCAATTCCACTGCCGCATCTCTTTTTTAGTGCATTTGGTGCAGTTTTAGCCAGTGCATACAAATAAACAACTTATGGTCCATGCTCTGTCAGAGCATTTTAAGCCTTTTGCTTGTGCAGATTATTTACTTATTGCTGATTTCCTGCCCAATGTCCTTCTTTATAAGCAGCTCAAATCCTCTCAATTAGCAGGACACAGAAAAAAATTTGTATATTCCTTCTCTAATTTCTTTTATCTTTTGAAACAAATTTATATCCTCATAAAATCTCCCATTAAACAGCTGTACCAAATATTAATATTGCTTCCACAATCCATTTTTTTCAATCATTGACTTAATATCTGTTGAGAACATGCAATGTGATATAAGGAAGGCCAATTCAATAGGCCTTCTTAAGAAGTATATAGTACAGTTTATTTGTAATATTAACAAATTTTCCAGTCTTTTGTATCTAATAATGATAATTCTAATTAAAAAGTAACATTTTTAGAATTTCCTATGTCCCGGGTATTTTTCCAAGCATTTTATATACATTAAAACACTTAATTTTCACAATAAGCCTATGAGTACTATTAGTATTCCTACTTTATATAGGAGGAAACTGTGCAACCGAGATCCCAAGATTACAGATATTGCTTATTAAATGCGCATCGTTAAATGAGATATATATAGTTAAAAATTAAGCATCCTATTTTTTAATGCAATGAAGTAAAATTATGATTTTTCATATAGTACTTTTTAAGAAGTTTCAGGAGAAAGGGGTAAGAATGTTATTATATGTAGCTATCAAAAATAAGTTTTGCATTATGGTAATTTGGGCACTGAAGTGTGGTAAGGTTTGAAATGGACATGAGATGAAAAGAATAATCAGAATTACTTATTAATTCAAGCCCCAAATTATTCTTATGAACTATTATTATCTCCATTTTATATGAGGAGAAATTGAAGCTCAGAGAGGGCAAGTGCATTGTTTAAGATCAACAATTTAAGTATAGAGGAAGATTCTAGACCAGTAAAATGATGTTAAAGCACCTCTCAACAATTCACACATAGCTCTTCTTACTGAGGAAGAATATTTCAAATTATTAAGAACCATATTAAGAGAGTAGTCACATATACACACATACACACACACACACACACACACACAAGCACAAAATAGAGAGGAACATACCATGTTCAAATAGCCAGAATACACTAAGACAATAGCAGGCACCTCTTCAATTTCCAATGTTGTCATCCAATATAATGACAATATAAATCCAATATAAAGAAAATAATAAAATTTAGTTTTATAATATATTTATAGATTTGGCTGAATATTGTTAGAGGGAATTGCCAGATCGATTTACAGGCAATCTTTGGTAGAGATAAATAGCTGGGAAAATTTAGTGGAAAAAAGATTTCCAGAGGGTCTGGTATCAGTAGTTCATCTTCATAATGGCCCCAGTGGAGAGTACTGTATGCTGAGGTGGAACCTTTATAGTAACAAGTTGGGACTTGAATTTAATAGGCTGAGGTCTCCGAGTCATCTTTCTTTGCAGCATTTTATTGACTTTTCAGCAACTGTACCAGTCTAACTGAACTAGGTATAGATATCCCAAAATTTCAAAACTTTGGTAATTCTTGTTACCCAAATCATAACCCTAATAGCCATACAAGATTTCTTAGGGAATCTTTTGTTCCCCAGATACTATGAGCTATTTGAGTTCCTTGTTTTTTTCTATTTCTTGGAAATTGTTTTATTAAATTAAAAATAATTTTAAAGTTGACTGAATGTTATTAATTTCATATTGCTGCTATTACAAATTATCACAATTATTTAATGGCATAAAACACAACACATTTATTATGTTATGGTTCTGAAGTCTGTTGTGGGTCACATCACGCTGAAGTGATGGTTTTGGCAGAGCTGCGTTTCCTCTGCGGGCTCTGAGGACAATTGGCTCCATGCCTTTCTTCAGCTTCCAGATGCTCATACTGTACCTTGGCTAGTGGTTGCGTCACTCTGGCCTCTTCCGTGATAGTCTTATATCTTGTTCTGACTTATAAGAACCCTTGTGATTACATTTAGACAGTCTCATTACTGTAACCAAGATGATTTGCTCTTTTACAATCTTCAGTTTATTCATATCTGCAAAGTCTTTTTTGCCGTATAAGGTATTATATTTACAGATCTATGGATTAAGGTGTGAATTCTTTTGGGACACCATTCTATCAACTGAATTAGTAGAATAAAACAATAAAAGATCAAAAAGAAAAACAATGCAGATATGACTGCCTTAGGATAAGGAAGAAATTATATACATGGAAACAAATGAAATTATAAGGAAAAGACAAACAGAAAACAAGTTAAAAATTCTACATGCATTTATATAACATGCTACATTAAGTGCAAAAAACAGGTAAATTAAGCCTAAAATAATATTTGTAGAAAATGGGAAAAAGGTAAATAAATTATATTCTCAGATAAAAATGCAGGAATTTGGGGGTGCAGCTCAGTGGTAGAGTGCTTGTTTAGCATGTGGAGGCCCTGGGTTCTATCTCCACCTTCTCCCATCCCCTACTGCCAATGAAAATAAACAAAAGAGAAGAATTTTATCAACGAGAAAGAAATAGATGAATATCCTAAAAGAAGAATGAGCAAAAAATCTGAACAAACTATTTGAATTTAAAAAAAGAAAATTTAAGTGGCCAATGAAAAAGTTTATTAGTTAACAATTATAATGTATTCCAAAGAAGCAACATTTTTCTTATTAAATCAGAGAGGATACAAAAATAGTACCAACTAATGATAATAAAATTTTTGTAGAACATATATAGCCAACAAGAGTTTTCTTCTTTTCCTTCTTTTTTTTTTTTAAGAGACAGAGGGACAGTTAGAAAGACAGAATCGATTTTATTTAGTTTTTCATGTGGCTTTCCGTTTTCCGACACTTTATTCCAAATTTGGTGCTGGAGTTTGAACACGCATCCTTGTGCATGGCAGGCAAGTTCTGTAACCACTGAGCCAACACTCCAGCCCCCAACAAGAGTTTTATTTATTTTTTTTAAAAGAGAGAAGGACAGTGAGAGAGAGAAACAGAGAGAATCAATTTTTATTGAGTTTTTCACATGGCTTCCGTTGCTCTAACACTCAGCTGTGTACATGGATGCTGAGGTTTGAACCCTTGTAGTTGTGCATGCTGGGTAAGCGTCGCAACTGCCAAGCCACCTCTCCAGCCCCCAAAAAGTTTTAAATGTCACAAACTTTATGATGAATATTTGGAAATATATACCAAAGGTCCTTAAATGTTCAACACTTTTATTCCAATAATTTATTCCAACACTTAATTTCCAGAATTCAGCATACATAAATGAAAGCAAATTATCAATATTTCCAAGTCTTTTCACTACAGCTAAATTTATGTTGGACAATTAGAAAAGAAGCCTGAAAACTAAATAATTATGTGCATTATATCAGGCTATTATATAATGAAAAATCATATTGCCCTAAACATGCTTTCAAGATGTTTTTTCATAATATCTTATTACATTCTAAAGGCCAAATATAAGCAATATTGCATAAGACTGACTCTGCAAGGTGTAATCTTTGGAATGCTGTATTTGATCCCTCCATATTTTTATATACTATATTTTCATATGACATCATCTAACTTATCACATAAAATCAGGTATTATTTGAAACTATTTTACTGCATTTGAGGCATTCAGGAAAATAAAAATACATGGAAGGAAACAAACTTTTCTGTGTTCAGAGTAGCTGTAGAGTTCCCTCTCTATAAAGGTTTCTATGTGCCAGCTCTTTGCATTTGCACTTGTCACAATTTTCATCTATTGTTTTTGTTTGATTTTCACATAACATCTACTCTGATTCGACACTATTTTCCTTTTTAAAGGGTCCATACTTAGAGATACAAATTTTCATTGGCATCAGTTAAAGGACACTCCCATGTAATAGAGTTGCTAAGGGTGGGAGAACAGCTCTTGTCTAGGGACAAAGACTACCTCACCAGGGCAAGGCAGCAATTGCAATCTGCTTTCCCTGGAAAATGTTTACATGCTTAACATAGTGCAAATAATCTGGGGTCAGTTTGTTTGTAGAAAAAGAAATTTTGTTTTCAATGCACTCAAAGATGCATTATATCCCAACATTGTGGTTTTAGAGGGGTACTTAAAGTCATATCAGTGTTACTTTAACAGATCAAATATTTTGGTCTATGTTACTTGTGAATTTCTTTCATAAATAACATTCATGGTAAAATTTGATATAGTGATTTTTATAAATAAAACACTATGCCTTCTCTTCCAACACTGTCACAGAGTGACAACTCCACCAAAACCACTTCCTATGAAACACACAATTATAATGTACTTTGTACTTCCAGTCTTGTCTCTAGTCAAATGAGCTATATGACTATTTTTGTCAAATGGAATGCAGACAGAAGTTTTGTGAACCACTTCAAGGCATGGACAACAAATATCTTCAGCTCTACCATTTGCCAATTGAATGTTGATCTAGATCACAGAAAGCTTAGCTATATTCATCACATGACTCTCAAAGCTTCTCTTCTGTGAATGAAGGTATGGAGCAGAATAATCTCCTTTATTCCCACTGCCTATGAAGTTCACTTGAATGTGAAAAATAAATTACTGTTTTCTTGAATCAATAACATTTCTGGAATTTTGCCTTATCACACTGAATTCTTGTATTAAACAATTCAGAACTCTATAACAATATGCCTAACTATTGACATGTTGGTCTTCTCCATTGTCATAGCTAATGTATTTGACCCTTTTGGACATTTGCCTGGATGGCCTCAAAAGATAGGCTGTGTAAGAATATATATAGATGAGAAAGAATATCCATTTGTGTGTTCAATATTCAATTATTGCACAACTCATGATAAATGCTATGTCTACTGGATATATGAAGATAAATTACACAAATGTTGGTGTGTTTTGTAGCCAAGATTATGAGGTCTGGAACCAACAGACTTAACACCAGTTTCCTGACTGAGGCAGACTGCTCCTGTGTTGTGTAGAAGCAGCAACTCTCTTGGATGTCCATTTCTGTAACATATTTGGGAATTATTTCTGTTGGAACATATTTTTTAGATCTCTCAATGACTTTGCAAGCTATTTCACTATACTATGCAAGAAATCTTTTTCTGCACGAATAAGCTTCAGTGGATTCTGTTCTCTGAAGCTGAAACCCGAACCCCATGTATTCATCTTTGTAGGACTATATCCACAGATATCTCAGTGTTTGAACTCCATTTTGAGAAAAATTGTGTTTAATATTCAATGATATTTTAGGGTCTCGGTAAATAATTTGTATTTGCAAACCCAAATTCTGAACCAGGAACTGAAATGTATTGGTATTCAATTATAAGATAATCATTCAAATGAATCAGGGTATGTTCATATTATTTATTAATGAAATGAAATAGAAAATTTGAGAAAATTAAAATGTATGAATTTGAAGGCACCCTGAACACTACTGATCCAAGATTGAAGAATGCTGGTGTAAAGTATGTATCTATGCTGTACTTGACACAGACAAAGGTAAAGCACTTGATTTATTGCTAAGTCAATTTAATAAAAATATTGCTACATACCACATTGGATAATAATGTGGAAGTACTGTGTAAAATGATAAAGTGCTGTTTACATTTTTGTAGTATCTTCTATACAAATGCCTTACATTTCCTAACAGCATAGAGACAATGGTTCAGTGTCACATTATTGGAACTTATTACACTAATGCTATCCCAAGGTGCACCAAATTTTCTATTTCCTGAAGTCACATATAGAAATTACATAAAGGATGCTTCACTCTACAGACAAGTTTCAAGTTCTGTAGCATTAGTGTGAACAGAAGAGGAATCTGGTAATTGATGCACATAGCAGCTCTCTTCAGGTCAAGATGGAGGCCTGCATGTCGAACAGTTCAAATTACTACTTCTCATGTTCTCCTTTACTTTGGGGATCTTGAGCTGATATTATAGCACCTTTACCAGACTGAACTTGCAATTGAAAACAAGTCAATCTTGAGGTGATTGAAATTACTATTGCCTGACTTCCCTTGCTTTGTCACTCCACAGGAAACTGGTATTGGCAGTGTGCAGAGAATTAGCTGACATTATTTTTCTTTTACTCTTTTGTATCACAGGCTACAAGAAAATTTAATTATAGCAACATTTTTCTATGAACACTAACCCATGAACTATTAGAAATTTTAGCATAGATTCCTGTATTTATTTTCTGTATGTTTCTCTCATCTGTCCTCTTTAATACCAAAATCTCATTTGATTCCCGGA